>APFE030409627.1:171372-188054 GCA_000404065.3 Pinus taeda | reverse complement strand
GTCTTGCAAGTATTGATGCTTACCAGGTTGAAACTTAAAAGAGGGGAAGGACAATTGACTAGAGAACAAGAGAATCCTCAGTCAAGGAAGGCCAGAGAGCCATCACCTTCGCCTTCAATTTCACCCTCAAGAGTCTCAGCAGAAGCTTCAAGAATGTCTGAACATGAAGGAGAAATTCCTGTAGACACGGATCCAAGAGAAGAAGAAAGAGTCTTCAGAAAGGCTTTCTTGGACCTCACTGAAATGGTGAGGATATTGTACCAAGAAAGAAATGAGAAATTTGCTGGAGAAGGGTCCAAACATCCCCATGAAGGAGAGGGTTCTTCAGGAGGTAAGAAGGATGATGATCATTCCAAGAAAGGACATGGAGGTAATGGTGATCCACGACCCCCATCGTCACCTCCTTCCTCTTCATCCTCGTCTTCTTCTTCTATGCATAAACATAGATCCTCTGGAAAAAGTCATTTTTTGAAGCTTGATGTAAAATTCGAATTACCTATGTTTAATGGTGAAGTGAATGCAGAAAAGCTTGACAACTGGATTAGGCAGTTGGAAGTTTACTTGAGGATCTAGAATATGCATGGCGATGCCACAAAGATTCAGTTGGCTTCTTTGAGAATGGATGGAGCAGCATTGGTCTGGTGGGAGGCCAAGACCAAAGAGGAGATCAAGAAATTTTGTAAGGTTACCTTAACATGGACTGACTTTTTGTTAGCCATTAAAAAACAATTTTATCCTCTTGCTCACATGCAGAAAGCCATTATGAACTGGAAAAATTTCACAACTTAAGGGTCAGAATGTCGAAGACTACACCCAAGAATTCAGGAGAAGAGCTCTCTTGTTAGGGGTAGACTTACAGACCGAGGACACCTTGCTGAAGTATATTGGTGGCTTGCATAGCTACCTTAGACACACCATCTTGATGTTTAACCCTACTAGTTTGGATGAGGTTTGTGTCCAAGCTACCCATTTAGAGGCAAGGGGAAAAAACACATTTGAAGAGGGTAGAAACAAGCCCGCTAAGGGGAAAAACAAAGAGAAAACCTCCAAAGGAAAGGGCAAAAAGAATGCATATGTCAAACAGGAGAGTGAGAAAGTGATATGTAAACATTGTTTTAAACCAGGCCATGAGGAGAAAAACTGTTGGAAATTACATCCTGAAAAAAGACCTCAATTTAACAAATCCAAAGGGAAATAGAAAATTGCTACTACTACATCTACTCCACAAGATTTAGGGGATGATTCAGGTGATGAAACCAAAATTACAGCCATGGGTTTGAAAAACTTGAGGGAAAAGAAATGGAAATTCAAGCCAGCACTAGTACCTCAAACTGTCATGTACAAGCTCCTAATGAGGAAGAAAGAATTGAACTGTTTCATGTGAGGGTGATTTCAAAACATACTAAAATTGACACACTTTTTGATAGTGGGTCACAAGCAAACCTTATATCAGAAGACTTCGTCAAGCAGCTTAAACTTGAGACCGTTCCACATCCGAAGCCATATCCACTTGGATGGATTTGCAAGGATGCAAATTTACAAGTTTCAAGAAAGTGCACATTGCGCTTTGCAATTACTGCACATTTTATTGATACAGTTGAACTTGATGTGGTACCTTTTGATATAGTAGGAATTGTTTTGGGAAGTCCTTACTTTTTTGATAGGAAAGCTATCTTTCATCACCATGAAAACAAATATCATCTTTTCAAAGATGGCAAGGAGTTCATTGTTAGAGCTCATCGCAAGAAGACAAATATAGCGATGGTGAATGCAGGACAGGTAAAAAGGCTAGTCAATTCAAGTAAGAATTTTGTTCTTCTTATGATTAAGCCCAAGGTTGATGTGAATCATGATTCATTTGACAATTGTGATCCAAAACTTAAATCAAATATGTATGATGTAGTTGATGTATATGATGAGATGTTTCAGGAGCCAACAGGTTTGCCTCCTAAGAGGGAGATTCAGCATGAAATCCATTTTCATCCAGATTGTCCTCTTCCAAACATAGGCATGTACCGCATGTCTATTATGGAGAATGTTGAAATAAAGAAGCAAATCAAGGACTTGTTGGACAAGGGTTTCATAAGGCCAATTACTTCACCATGTGGGTCACTGATTGTACTGATTCCAAAGAAAGATGGCACTTGGCATATGTGTGTTGATTTCAGGGCCTTGAACAAGATAACGGTAAAGAATCATTACCCACTCCCAAGGATAGATGATTTTCTAGACCAGCTCAAAGATGCTTGATATTTCACTAAGTTAGACTTGTGCAATGGATATCATCAAGTAAGAATTGAAGAAAGTGACATTTGGAGACAGCGTTTAAAACCAAAAAAGGACTCTTTGAATGGCTTGTGATGCCGTTTGGTTTGTGTAATGCACCTGCAACTTTCATGTGGGTAATGGATGATGTCTTGCATCCTTTTCTTGATGATTTCATTATTGTCTACTTAGATGACATCTTAATTTTCAGCAAGTCTAGAGAAGATCATGTCATGCATGTTAGGAAAGTACTTGATGTTTTGAAGAAGAATTAGTTATTTCTTAAAATGTCAAAGTGTGAATTTGGAAAGACTTCTTTGGTTTATTTGGGACACATAGTAGGAGGAGGTGCTTTGAGAATTGATCCTGCTAAGATTGAGGCTATTGTGAAGTGGCCTACTCCCAAATCCATTACAGAGGTAAGAAGTTTTTTGGGTGCAGCTCAATATTAGAGGAAGTTCATCTCTAACTTCTCTTCTATAGCAGCTCCTATGCATGCAGTGACAAGTGTGAAGCATGCTTTCCAATGGGGAGGCAAGCAGCGAAAAGCTTTCGAATCTTTGAAAGAGAATATTAGTTCAGCTCCAGTCCTTGCATTACCGGATTTGAGACATCCATTTGAGATACAAACCGATGCTAGTGATTATGCCATGGGTGCAGTTCTTCTACAGCATGGTAAGCCTATTTCTTTTAATTCTGAAAATTTTAATGGTGTTGTTGTAAATTATCCTACCTATGATAAGGAGTTGTATGCTTTGGTACAAAGCGTCAAAAAGTGGAAACACTATTTGATGGGCAAAGAAACTGTTATACATACCGACCATCAGCCCTTACAGTACTTGCAATCACAAAGCAAGTTACAACAGTCACGACACTTCAGATGGATGGGCTTCTTGCAACAGTTCCATTTGGTAATAAGGTACAAGAAAGGTACTCTGAATAAAGTTATTGATATGCATTCAAGGCCTATCATTGGCGCTGTTACTTTACTTAAGAATGATTCCATTTTACATGATAGTTACATAGAACAGTATGCATCTGATGATGACTTTAAATATGTGTATGCTAGCTTGAGTAAAGGGAATCATGTAGAGGAAAATGACTATCACATGCATAATAATTTGTTGTTTCATTTGGGAAAGTTGTGTATACCACAGGGGGAGAGAATAAATGTCATAAGAGAAGCTCATTCTTCTCTTATTGCTAGCCATTTTGGTGTAAGAAAAACAGTTGCACATCTACAGACGTATTGCTATTGGCCTCGCATGGTAGATTATGTTTCAAGGTTCATAAGAGGTTGTTCATTATGTGCTACAAGCAAGCCTAGTTATAGGAAGCTTGGCTTGTATACTCCTTTGTCGGTACCTTCTAGACCATGGGAGCGCATCTCTATGGATTTTGTAGGAGGTTTACCAAAATCTATAAAGCAGCATGATTATTTATATGTAGTAGTTGATCGTTTCAGCAAAATGTGTATACTTATGCCTTGTAAGAAAACTATAAATGCTGAACAAACTGCTGAATTATTTTTTCATCATGTATGGATTCACTTTGGTTTGCCTACTTCCATTATTAGTGACAGGGATTCCAGATTTGTGGGGAATTTTTGGTCCAACCTATGGGAGATGATGGACACAAAGTTGAAGTTACTGCTTTCCATTTGCAAACAGATGGAAAAACCAAAGTTGTGAACAGAACCTTTCTGCACCTCTTGAGAGGATATTGCAGCAAGCATCCCAAGCTTTGGGATGAACATTTGCACTACATACAGCATGCTTACAACTGTGCCAAGCACTCTTCCACAAACACCTCACCGTTTGAAGCTTGTTTTGGTTACTTGCCCAAATCACCTCTTGATTTCATTCTTGAAAAAGATGTTGCCATTGAGGGACATAGTGATATTGACAAAGCTCGTTCATTCATTGAAAGAATTCAGCAAATACATCAGCAAATTCAAGAACAACTTGAGAAGAGTCAAGGAAAGTACAAGAAAAGACATGACAAGCATAGAGTCGATCACAAGTTTCAAGAAGGGGATGAGATATGGCTGTACATTAATAAGGAAAGGATGCAAGGAGAAGGTAAAAAGTTGAAGCCTATTCGTTATGGTCCATTCAAAATCCTCAAGAAGGATGGAAATAATGCTTTTCAATTAGATTTGCCTTCCTACATGCAAATGTATTCTATTGTTAATGTGGAGAACTTACGTTTGTATGAACCTCCTTTGATCGTTGATCATGAAAGCATTGTTCAGCTGCCATCTATAGAAGATTTTTCACCAGAATTCTTAGATGAGCTGAAAGAAGATACAATCCTTGATAGAAGGACACACACTTCAAGGAGGGGCAATGTAGATTATGTTCGGGTTGGTTTCAAAGGTAGCGAACCAAACAAGACAAAGTGGATGGAGGTGGACAGAGTGAGTGTGATGTAGCCTCACCTCTTTAACAGGTAGTTGAAGGCTTTTGGGGTCCAAAAGTTTCCCAATGGGGAGGCATGATCAGGGGCTCATGTCCCAAGTGTCGAAAAATGCTCAAAATTGAAAGTACTCAAAATTGGCTCAAACCTCAATGAATGGATAGAGATCATCCTCCCGATTCTAGCGCTGCAAATGGTTTGAAAAACAGTCACCGTATGTGAAAGTTACGTCAAAAACAAAATCACCCAATAACCTTTAAATTTTGAATTTTCAAAAAAAAATTAAAAAGGAATATTCCACATAATATTCTTGGGAATATTCCATGGAATATTCCTTTGGGTGGGCCAATTAGAAGCCACCACATGGCAAGCCCGGAGGTCGCCACGTGGCTCAGGTGACGTCAGCAATGCCTTTCAAAACTTTCGTTGATCGGATTGTGGTTTGAACACACGACCTGTGTTCTTTTAACTCCTCGCCTTACCGTTAGGCCATTGGGGCACGTCATGTTATACAAGCGGGAAAAAATATATATGAGTTTTGAAATTGGTTTAAGCGGGAAGATAAGGGGGCTAGCTCCTAAGGGCCAGCCTCCATTCCATATGACCTCCGCCCTGGGACCACAGGCCAAACCCCTAACCACCGGGCACGAAATCCGAGGTAAACCGCCGAGTTAGTTGCGGTCACATGCACATTTATTAACTGTAGTTCAGTTGGCGGATTTTTTGGTGGTGGCACCAAATTTGGCAGATGCCCCAGATTTGGCGGAGCTAACTGGACACTAACTACAGTTAGCTGGAATTCTTTTAGGCTAAACTAGAGGGAATCATTAAATGGCCATAACTTTGGCTAGGAAAGGTGGTTTTCGACGAATTTTTTTTTTGATTTTGGGTATTTTGGACATTTTGAAGCCATTGGCATAGGTATTTTAGCCATCAAAGGTCATTTTCATAGGTTTTGGAGCCGTGGAAGTTCTAGGAGCCACAAGGGCCCAATATTGTGAGAACTGTATCAGGTTGCAGGTATCCATTGGAGGTGAACCAGTAGTCAATCCTAGAGGATTCAAGTGTTCTAAATCTGATTTTACAGTCTATTTCACCTGTAGAGACTTATATTCAGCTGTAAATTCATTTTGAGCATTTAATTAAAATGAGGACAGGCTCATTTAGGAGACTTAGACCTAGCAGACGTAGCCCAGGAGGAGTGAACTGCTTCATCAACATCTTTTGCATCTGTGGTTGATTTATTTTACAGAACAAATTTGTTTTTATGTGTTAAACAATAAAAGGAAATAATTCTTCTATGCTTGAAAGGATCATGGACAGCTGAAAATTTCATTTGTTTCTTTACTGCAAGACATGGGAATCTTTTAAACATGTTTACTACTGAATTGAATACCTTGCAAACCTTTTTCAAGTAGTTTCAAATTCAGATCAAAGAAACCCAAAACAATCCCTTAACTGATCTCTTTTTGGCCAACCCGGCCTCTCTCCATGTAAAGAATATAGAGTTTGTCCCAGAAAGAACCTTGAAAATCAATTCATCCCTATCCACTTCCTAGGAGAAGCAGTTGTGCAGCTTATTGAGAAAAAATTTAGATGCCTTCACCTGGAGTTATAAGGAGATTAAGGGACGACACCCTTCAATATATACTCATCATATATACATCAAGTAATATTGCAAACCAATCAGGCAGCCTCAAAGGAGGATGAATCTAGCCCTTAAATACATTGTTAAGGAAGAATTGCAAAAATTACATGATGCAGGATTCATCTACCCCATCTCTGATAGTAAATGGGTATCTCCTTTGCTGCTAGTGCCAAAGAAAAATGGCAAGTGGAGAATCTATGTTGATTATCAGGAATTGAAAAAAGCCACTAAAAAGGACCATTTTCCTTTGCCTTTCATAGATCGAGAGTGTTAGATGGTCTAGTGGGGAAAAAGTTTTTCTCCTTCCTAGATGGGTTTAGCGGGTTGAAATGAACCTGTCCCTCAGTTCGGAAAAATGTGAATTTTTTATGACTAAGGGGACCATGCTAAGTCATTCAATATCTCAACAAGGATTGCAGGTGGACCCCAACAAAGTTGCCATCATCCAAAGGGTCCCACCTCCTCAAAAGGTGAGAGATGTTAGAAGTTTCCTAGGCTTAGCTAGATATTACAGAAGATTCATTAAATATTTTTGCAAGTTAGCCTCTCCGTTGTTTGGTCTTTTAGGGGAAGATGTAAAATTTATATGGACCAAAAGCTGTCAAGAAGCCCTAGATACCTTGAAAAGAAAACTTGTGACTGCCCCAATTTTGAGAAGCCCAAACTGGGCCCTGCCTTTCCACATTCACACAGATGCCTCAAAGAAAGCAATGGGCGTAGCCTTATGACAAATTGATGAAAAGTTACCTTATGCCATATACTTTATAAGTAAAAATTTGTCAATGGTAGAGTTAAACTACATGGAAATCAAGAAGAAACTCCCAGCTGTGTTGCATTCCTTAAACAAATTCAGACATTACATCATGGGCTATCAAACCTTTGTACACACGAATCATGCTACAATTAGATATTTAATGAACAAACCAGATGTAAATGCTCGCATGATTAGATGGTTTCTTTTACTACAACAGTTTGATTTGACCATTGTTGATAAGCCTGGTAAAGAAAATGTTGTTGTTGACTTTTTGTCTAGAGTAAATTTTCCTATAGGTGAAGAAGGAATGGTGGATGATCAAATTCCAGATGAACACCTATTTTCTATCTTAGTACTCTCTTCATGGTTTGCTAATATAGAAAATTACTTGTTTTCAATATAGTTCCCACCACACCTTTCCTCAAAAGAAAAAAGCAAGTTCGTGAGGAAAATCTCCCCTTTCACCTGGATTGGGGGCAATCTTTTCAAACTTGGCCCAGATCAGATCTTGAGAATATGTGTCAGGGAGGAGGAGGTCTTTGACATTCTACTGACTTGTCATGACAAGCCTTGTGGAGGCCTTTTTGCAGCAAAGAGGACTGCCTTTAAAATATTGCAAGCAAGCTACTATTGGCCACCTCTTCATCAATATGTGAGGAGGTATACCAGCCAATGTGATCGGTGTCAAAGGATGGGGAAACCTACTCCACAGGATGAGATGCCCATGCAACCTCAAGTGACCTTTGAGCCATTTGAGAAGTGGGGCATGGAATTTGTGGGTCCTATCAACCCTCCTTCAAAACAGAAGCAATACATCATTGTGTGCACCGATTATCTAACAAAATGGGCAAAAAAAAAAGCAATCAAAGCAACAACAAAGGAAAAATAAGCTAAGTTTTTTAGAGAAAACATATTCTATAAGTTTAGGTATCCAATAGAAATGGTCATAGACCAAGGCAATCAGTTCACTTCCAAGTTGATTGAAGACCTGCTCACACATCATAAAATCAAGCACTAGACTTCCATCCCTTATCATCCACAAGCCAATGGGAAGATGGAAGTCACTAATAGAGCTTTGGAAGGAATTTTGACCAAGGTAGTGAGCAGCATTAGAAAATATTGTGCAGATAGATTAGTTAAGGCCACCTGGGCCTACAACACAACATTGAAGACAACCATAGGGTTGACACCCTATTAACTGGTATATGGGAAGAATGCTTTGTTGTCAATAGAATTTGAATTCAACACACACACTAAGGATGGTAGCTCAATTGGACCTAGACCTCAGCCATACACAGAGGGAAATACTACTCCAACTCAATGGATTTGATGAACAAAGATTGCAAACCCTTCTCCACACAGAGGTCATTCAGCTTTAGAGGAAGATATGGCATGACAAAAGTATCAAGGAGAAGTAATTCGAAGAAGGAGATTGGGCATTGCTCTATGAGTCAAGGTATAAAGACTTCAAAGGCAAGCTAAGGACAAGATGGTTGGGACCCTACACTATGGAAAAATGCAAGCCATCCCCATGCTTATCAATGGACATAGGTTGAAAATTTACAAGAAGCCCCTCTCCAAGCAAGAGCTCATTGAAGATATTAATAAGACAATTATGGTAGTAGAGCATGTCTTAGCCTCCACTTCACCCACTCACTGAAGAAGTAGAAAAAATAAATAAATAAATAAAAAATAAGGACTCAAGTGAAAACCTCCATGAGGCACTTGGGTCCCATCATTGGGTTCAAAACCTCTTTTGAGGTGGCCCAGTGATGAAAAAAACAAAAAAAAAAAAGGAGAGAGAGAATAAGGTCCCTAGGTGAAAACATCCCTTAGAGGCACCCAGGGCAAGCAATTAGGGTGAAAACCTTCTTGAGGCACCCTAGTTGTCTTTCAAAAAAAGAAGAAGAAAAAGAAAAAACAAAAAAAGAAGGAAAAGAGAATTGACTTTTAATGTGCATTGCAGGTTACAGGTGGACCATAGGGAGCAAGAGAAGATGCAAAAAAACCTATTTTATCTCCCCCACAATCTTCTCCATCATTTCTAGCCTTTCTTCCACCCCACTTTGTGTTTTTCCGAAAATTGTGTGTTCTACAGGAGGCTCCTGTAGAAATCACAGAGAGCCAAAAATGGTTCCAAAAAGCAGTTTGAGGGGCTAGGATATTTCATGAAGAGCATGTAGTGTTTCCAGGAAAACTGGTGTCTATTCAGATGTACTAGTCCCACTCTGATAGGTAGCTATCTTAGAAACAAACAATTCAAAGTAACTTGTGTTTTCCTTTATGGAGGATAGTAGATAAGAGAGAAGAAGAGAGTACCAACCTTAATCTTTCGCTTGGCTCCTTACTTGTTTCCTCTCTACTTTGATAGATCTTGTCACTCCTTTCTCACTTGTCCTACTTCAAAGAAAATCTATAGAGGCAAAGCAACAAGAAACCATCAAAGCATAGAGATCTATCATACCATAAACAATGTAGAATCAAAAGTACATTAACCATACGATTGTATACACAAATACAAGATTCATAAACACACAAGTACATGGAGAAAAACTCAAATAACTTTATTGATAGTAGAAGTAGAAGAGAGGATTACAACCCAGCTATCTGATACAGCATCATCCTCCCAGCATGAAAGCCCTCTTCACCTCATGAAAAGCAATATCACAAACAATACAATGTCTCAAAGAGAAACCAACAACACTTCCTTACAAAATACAAAATTCCATCCCCCTTGATCTCTAGGATGAGGGATCCATATATAGATATTTGCAGGGGGGTGAGTCAGCTTTTGGGTTTTTGATTAGTGTCATTTCACTGATAGTTCTTGGTTCCACTTGGAGATTTCATGATCTCTTACTCATCCCTAAGCGAATTCAGAGAGACAAGTGTCATATGAGCACTTTCTAGAAGATTCTCTAGGTTTCCACTTAGCCAACTACCTCTGCCATTTGTCTACTCTCACCCATCACACCCTACAGAAGGCCTTTTTAGTATGCATCACACCCCCCATGTGTAATAGGTGAGATGCATCGCACTTTGACCAAGGAGCAGTCTATATGGGTCAATTTTGACCAGTTCTGAGTAGTTTTTTAGGTGGAACTTCTGGGAGATGATGTAATCAACTGACCTTGATCCTTTAGGGTATGAAACAACACTTTTAGGGGTTTAAGAGTCCTTGGTTTATCGACATATGTGATTGGGGTTACAATGCCCAAATATGTCTATAATAGTTGCCCCCTAAAGCATGACGTCGTAAATCTTCTATTGTTGGGTGAAATGCTTTATCATGAGGATCCGAGGTTTTTCAAACTGGAAGGTGACCTGTAATAAGATACAATACAATACATTATCTTCATAATATTTTCATGATCTAGCTGAGGCGGGCATTCCCATGCTCAGCTTTATAAATTCATTTTCATGTACATAGGATAGACAATCGTCTACTGTTGCACACTGGTGATTCTAGTAGAGCCATCATCCTTAGCTTGGATGATCATCTGTGTAGCTATGGAGTACATTTGATGTCTTTATTTTCCTAAATATATTGCAGCCCAGATGGATGAAACTAGATATGGGGTCTTCAAACTCATTCAATGTTTGCCTAATGTACAAGTTGATCCATGTGAAAAGATGTTCTGAAGTCGAACATGGAAAGACATCGCCTGATTACCAGCCAATAATGTAAGTTGTTAACACGCGTGAGAGGAATCACCAATAATGATAATGAACCTCAAGGTACTACAGTACAATTCACGTGGTGTGAATATGTGAGTCGATGTCAAACACCACACAAAATCTTTCGGTCAAAGGCCATTGATGTAAACCTGTCACCAGAAATGAGAACTTGCCATTGAGGCATGCAAGCTTCAAAGTACTAAAAGGTTTGTTCCTAAGTCAACTTATGAGATAATGAGCTGATCTCGACAAGAAGTGACCCATCATAGGAGGGCCTTAATGAATCCCACATCTATGACATGAAACGAAGCAAATGATTTTGTGGAGGTGAAAATGATCTGATGATACAAGGTTTAGGAATAGTGGTCATGAAAATGGAGAGTGAAGGTATTGCAGTGGATGAGGTGTTAGCTGGGTTAGTGAATTCTCTGGGT
Source organism: Pinus taeda (assembly GCA_000404065.3). NCBI lineage: Eukaryota > Viridiplantae > Streptophyta > Pinopsida > Pinales > Pinaceae > Pinus > Pinus taeda. The sequence continues at coordinate 176,857 of APFE030409627.1, read as the reverse complement.
GACTTCTCTTGAACATATCAGCAACACTGTGATGGGTTGGTAGCGTTAACCCCATGGATGGTATGCAGGACCAATGGTGATGGTGAACAGAATAACCCAACCCGACTCAATCATGGTGATGGAGTGAAAGTGTCATGTTCAAGAGCGACCTTCTACCAATGAAGTTCTTCAAGTTTTCTTCCTTTTTTCCCCAATCATTGCTAATCAGTACCTCTTTATTTTTGTTAAGCTTGAGGAGGATAACATATACTTTTTCTATAATTTTCCCTTCAAGCAAACATATTGCTATGTTTTAGCAAGCCTAGCAACAGTGAAACACGCTCTTATCTGAATGGACAAGTTTGTCGCTATTTTTTTAACAAGTTTAACGATAAAGATAACTCAGTCTTTTTCATGTTTAGAGAGTTTGAAAAGGGACAAAAAGGAAACTCTACCAGTCCTTTTTCGTGGCATAATCACTTAAGTCTGAAAAATTATAAAATAATATGAAATGGATGATTTTTCGATAGTTTTAGCGAGTTGAAAAAGACAAGTGCTCAATATTTTTGTGGAATGATCCCTTAGGTCCAAAAACATTAAAATGTAGAGGAGGGATGGCACTTCCCCTTAATTTAATGAGTTTGAAAAGCCAGTAGCTCGACAATCTTTTCATATTTTATGAGTTTAAAAAGAGCTTAAAAGGGACTAGTTTTTGAGGAATGAGTGGTGTTCTTTGGTAGCAACTGGTTCCAGGTAAGTTTGGAACTTCTCAAACACGACAGTGTAAAGAGGGTGGCTAACAGAATCATTGTGTTCCTCAAAAGGGTAAACAATCAAGTGGATGCATGTGATCAGCTAAAAGAGTGGAGGTGACAATAAGAACATGACTAAGGCTCAAAAGGTTGATAGCAATGCAATCACAAAGGTTATTTACCGAAAGGCAGGTTTATTTTTTAATGAGCCAACATGTGCTCAGTGGCAGGTTTATTTTTTAATGAGCTTGAACCTTGTGCCAACATGTGCTCAGTGCTAGGTTTATTTTTTAATGAGCTTGAACTTTGCAGAAACATTGCTCATTGCTTGATTTATTTTTTAACGAGCTTGAACTTTGTGGAAACATTGCTCATTGATAATAGTCAGAGATGTTCAATTTACCATTAACACTATATTCTTTTGACAGTCACACAACCTCCTCAATTACTCCATCAAATTGATTAGAAATGTAAATACATGCTTGAAAAATGAGTTAAAAACTAACATCTTACTTGAATTACGTGAATAGTAACATAAAAGTAGTTTTTACATCTCATTTTTACCACTTCATTCAAATTTGGGATTGTTGGAGCTATGGAGGTATTTTCCCCCTCAAGTTTCACCAGCTGATTTCAAGAGATCCATTGGACTATTCTTCGCACTATCAGGACCAGGTAGGAGCTAACCCTGATCTCTTCAATTGCATTCCTTCCTTTTCTAATTCTGAGCAACTTTTCCTATTCTTCCAGGCCTCAGGGGTTTGAACAATTTGTTCTCTCCCCAGCACACCTAGTATGCGTCGAAAGGTGCAATGCATACTAATATGGCCATTGGCTAGTTAGTATGCATCCCACCCTATAGACGGCTAGGGTGCGATGGGCGCAGGAGGGAAATTTTATGCAGTGTGTTCTCATGAAATGTTTTCCTGTTTTTACCCAAATTAGGATCCCAATTCATCTCTTCATTGTTTTTCAGAGATTCATCGGATCAAGATGGTTGTTACATGGCATGAACATGAGCATGAAGAAGAGGACATGATTGCATTACATGATTTGGGTACGGTTACTGCATTGCGAAATTGTGGCTTGCTCAAATTCTTCCGCATATCCAGCATGAGGCAACAAATCAATTTGTTGCAATATCTTCTCGATGCATGGGATCCGACTAACCAGGTATTTTAGATTAGAGGCAAATCCATTCCTTTGACAGTTGAAGATATCTACTTCTTGACCAGGTTATCGAGGCATGGTTCCCCTCTCTATTAGGATATTTCAACACATAGGAAATAGTTAAGAATAACTTGGTCTAGTGTAGATTTAGGTAAAGTGTGTTTCTTTACTATGTACTTTTGTAACTTACAATCTGACGGTCACGATATGTAGTGATCCGACGGTTCATTCTCTCCTCGGTATTACTGACACTTGATCTGTGGCTTAACACCCGATTGGTCCATGATCTCTATTTAAAGAGCATGGAGGGTCATTTGTAGGTTAATTGTTCATCAGAGAAGCTTATGTAAAATTTCATTCTTTTATTAATAAATTGCCTGAAGTGGCCGTGCTGGCTTAGGCCGTGGATTGTTTCCCTCTTTGAGGGTTTTAACCACGTCAAAAATACTGGTGTATTGATCTGTGATCTATTTGTGAGTGGTTTCCTTTGGTGTTCTATTTGAGTAACTTACCCTGTAAATTCCCACATGGTATCAGAGCTATTTGAGGGCCGCGTTCGTTGGTGATCCAAATCTGAAGCCGGTAGAACTGCATCTGACTGCCTTTTCCTAGATTTGTTGTTTCTGACTACTTTCGAGCCGAGAGGACTGCTCTGTTGTGTTAGGAGCATCTGTTCCAGTGAGGAACCCCTTTGGTTTCACGCGAAAAGGTTTTTGGTAGCCCTAGCTACGTCATTTTTAAGATCTGGAGGTATACAATGTTTATTTGCAGTTTCTAGTTATTTTCTCTCTGTTTATTATTTCGGTTTATTTAGCTTCTTTTTTTATTACCAGATCTATACCTTTAATTTGTGCGTATGCTCTTTGCCTTGTGACTTGTGCAATCTGGGCAAATAAAAAATAGGGAGGAAGGATTTTTCTCATGTGTATGCTCTTTTCCGCTGCGCCTTAGTGTGATCTCGGAAAACCAGAAACATTGAGGAAAATATTTAGTTTCTCGGTAAAGCTAACTTTAAGCCGTAAGCTTTGTTTGTTTGTTTGTTTTTTTTTGTATGTCCGTGTTGGGTTTTGTGTTTTTTGTTTTGTAGCGAAAAAAAAGCTTTCTCAAGCAAGCATGCAACCCAAAGCTTCAGTGACTAAAAAAAAACAAACCCCCCCCCCTCTCTCTCTCTCAAACTTTTAGTTTAGCTCACTTGATTCAAAGCTAATTTATGAGAGTAGAGTTCTTGAGTTCAAGTCTCCTTTCTTGTTGACAAAGGGGGCAGATTTTTCATTTCCGCACATTCTCGCACTTCGTCGGCATCTTTATCAACTTTTCTTCAAAAAGCCATAACTTCTTCATCCGGAAGTCGTTTTCAGAGCCGTTTTTTTTGAACCAGCCTAATTTTTCGAGATCTTTCCATTGGAACACTTAGTTTCATCACATATAGCTTCAGTTTCTGTTAAAATGGAAATTCCATGCCAAGTTTTTCTTGATAGCACCAATTACTTCTAATGGTGGTCCTACATTCTGGATTTACTTAGAAGTAAAGGCCTTTACAGAATAGCCACAGGCCAAGAAACCAAATAAGAAGATAAAGATAAGGCAGCTAAATGGGAAAATAGGCAAGATCAAACACGTGGGTTGATAGGGATGTCTATTTCTCTATATCTTAGATTCCATATTGTAGAACTCGATACTCCTCATGAAGCATTGAAACATATTACTAAAGTTTTTAGAATAAAAAATGAACTTAGAGCCCATCAACTTGAAAATGAGTTTCTTACATTGGACCCCAATAATTTTTCTTGCATTGAATATTTTTTGTCGTTCAAGACCCTTAGACTTCTCTTGGAAGGAGTTAAGGTTAAGAAAGAAGATAGTAACCTTATCTATTCCATTCTTACTAAGTTGGGACCAGCCTACTCTGTATTTGTTTCCACCTTCCATTCTACAAAAGAAGCCTTCATTTCTCAAGGACAAGCCTACAAGTCCCCTTCCTTTGATTCTTTTTGTGATTCTTTAATAAGAGAACAAGAAAAACTCTTACACCTTGGTCTTCTTAATCTTGGAAACTCTTCTAAGAAAGCGTTAACTGCCCAACAGCAACCAAATTCAAAGAATCCTAAGAAGTCGTATCCTAAAAGGAATGGTCCTAAACCAAACAAGGGTCCTAAGCAATTTCAGCCTCAAAATGAAAAATCATTTCACCAAAATGATAAGGCAAATAAAAACAAAGGGAAGAAGATTGATAGACATTTCCACTTTTGTAATCGAGATGGCCACTTAGAATCTAAATGCTTTAAGAAGATGGAAGCCTTGGAAGCAGCAATGAAGAAGCATAACATCCATTTGGAGCACTCTTCAAATTCATCTTCAGGAATGGCAATTTCTGCATGTGGTTGTCAAGCATCTCAGTCTGGATATGCACTAAATGTATCTTCTTCCTCTCATTATCATGAGTGGCTCATTGATTCTGGAGCTTCTTATCACATGGCCAAAAACAAAGCCATGTTTTCTTCTTTAAATGATTGTAACACCAAAAATATATATGTTGGTGATGATAGATCTCTCAGTGTTGTAGGGACTGGAACTGTTCATATAGACAATGGTCAATTTAATGATGTATTATGTGTTCCAACCTTATCCTGCAACCTTCTATCTGTATATCAGATAACTCATTCAGGTGAAGGTAAAATCGTTGAATTTTCACCTCACGATTTTGTAATTAAGGACCTAAAGGATCCTAGACAGATTTTAGCTACTGGCATTGCTGATGATTCTACAAGGTTGTATAAGTTTCACAACTTTGGGTCATCAAATCTTCCCTCAGTATTTGTTGCTCATAATGATGAAGTGAGCAAACTTTGGCATGAGCGATTTGGTCACTTAAACTATCGCTCCCTTCAGCATCTATGTAAAGAAAATATGGTGACAGGTCTTCCTATGGTATCTTGCAAGATGGTGTTTGTTCCGGATGTGTACTCGGAAAACATCATCGGGACAGTTTTGAAAAACGTGCCTCTTGGCACGCCTCAGCCCCTTTACAGCTTGTGCACAGTGACTTATGTGGTCCACTTCCTGTTGCTTCATTCTCTGGCTGCAAGTATTTCTTAACTTTCATTGATTTCTCCAAACGCACTTGGGTATACTTCTTAAAACTCAAGAGCGAAGTATTTAACACATTCTTGGCCTTCAAAGCCTTTGTTGAAAAACAATCTGGAAATCAAATCCTTAAGCTAAGAACTGATAATGGCGAAGAATATGTTAAAAAAAAATTCATCAACTTTTGCACCGAAAATGGAATTCAAATGCAACATACTGTTCCATACACTCCACAACAAAATGGTGTAGCTGAAAGGAAAAATCGCACCTTAAAGGAAATGGCTAATTGTATGCTTCAATCTAAAGAACTTAGTCTTAACTATTGGGCAAAAGAAATTAACTGTGCAAATTACATACTAAATCGCACTGCTACTAAAGCTTTAAAGAACATCACTCCAGAAGAAGCATGGAGTTCCATTAAACCAGATGTAAGTCACTTTCGTATTTTTGGAAGTGAAGCATGGGCCCATATTCCAGTTGAAAAGCATAAAGCTTTAGAA
>APFE030409627.1:153549-171352 GCA_000404065.3 Pinus taeda | reverse complement strand
AGGGTCATTTGTAGGTTAACTGTTCATGAGAGAAGCTTATGTAAAATTTCATTCTTTTATTAATAAATTGCCTGAAGTGGCCACGTTGTCTTAGGCCGTGGACTGTTTCCCTCTTTGAGGGTTTTAACCAAATCAAAAATACTGGTGTATTGATCTGTGATCTGTTTGTGAGCGGTGTCCTTCGGTGTTTTGTCTGAGGAACTTACCCTGTAAATTCCTACACTCTCTCACTATCAAGATACGCACGTGGGGGTGAATCTGTGAGGTATTATATTTGCCAGTTCTATAGAGAGGGATCTCAGCTAAGCAAGGATGGCAAGATCAGTTTTTGAGATGTCACTAACCGGTCCTTAAGGACTATTTTATTCAACTTTGCTATATTGGCTGGTAGCGTGGTGCTTCATTTGGACAACAGATCATATATGCAGTATGCTTAAGAATGCCTGGAACTAAAGGTATTCAAATGGTGTGAGGCAGTGCTTCCAGTTATAAAAGAACAACTTTCCAAGTTGAAGAATGGAAGATCCAAGAACTTCAGTTATGGTTCCATTCTAACTGCTTTCGCCTTAGAGAGGATTCAACTAATGCAGCCACAGTACATTTCACTAGGATTGTTAGCACCTAGGGAACCACAAATGCAGAGATGGGTCGAACTCATAGCCAGACATGCTGACCAGTCATAGATTTCATTCTTTGATGCCTTCTTTGAATGGTTCAATTGTTAGGAGATGGTCTTTGCTAAGTATCCATACATTGAGATGGATTTACGAGGTGACCCAGATTTGGTGCTATCGGCTGGCGAGCAGTGGAGCGTCATGGGTAAAATGATCTGACCATATCTTTTTTTTTTTGCTTTTATAATGTTCTTATGTTTTTTAAATGTTATCAAGACTAATCAAACCCATATATTTGTGCAGATGTTGGGCCAGAGCGATCAGCAACATACCCAAGGGTAGTAGTTGTTGTTCCAACAGGAGAGGCTATAGGGAGGGTTGTCCTTCACAATATGGACATAGCGGAGACCCTTTCAGTATTGCAGGATCAGATCGAGGGTCTCACCCTTGGTATTCAGGATGTGAGGACCAACGAGTTACCTCTGAGATTACAGCACCATACCACCGGCACACTGAGTTGATGGACTAGGGTCTTACGTATGATTGCATAGGCGGTGACTTGTTATAACCATTACCATTAGTCTGGGGTGATTTTCTGCATTTTTGAGTTTTTGGGTCGTATGTCTGATTTTTTCCTAGACACAGAACATTTTGTAAAAACATAAACAGTTATATATGTTTTTGATTTTCGGAGCTTTAGTTTGGTTAAGTTATGTGATCCTGGTGCAAATGTTAATTGAAATTCTTTTTCTTTTATAAATGTTGCAAATGTCTATCTAACACATAATTTGCTAATGAATCAGTTAACATGTTTAAGTTTATGGAAATGTGTTGATATTGAGTAGAATCAAACTGCCTTTCCAAAATCCTGACCCTTAGGAACATACGATAGATAGCTGGATTCCGAATGGAATATATGCTAGTAAGTTGTAGGATGATGAGTTGTGAGTCTAGCCTGATAACAAGTTGGTGTATGCTATGTGAAATGGCATCAGAGAGAAGCTCCATCAATGTTTTGTATTCAGCGATGTTGTTCATTGCTAGACCAATACATATCCCTCTGAAACTCACTAACTTGCTACTTGGATCAAAAATGGCCCAAGCTAGAGAAGATAGATTTCGTGTACTACGACTAGCTCCGTCAACATATCCAACAAATGATTCCAATAGGTCCAACATCTACAACAAATGAAAAGTGGATTACTAACCAAAATGATAACTCTTGATGAAAACAAAAACGTAACAAAAGCATATAAAGAGATTACCACACTTAATTGGGCATAGTAACGCTTAAGATACAACCTGTTTCGGGGTTTTGACAGTGGAATCCCACCGTAATCTACTAGCTCATAGGCTCCTTTTTCCAATACTCTTTTAACCATCCACAATGGTTCGAACTTACCTGCTCCCAAATTATCAGATTCTTGATCGTATAGCAAGGCCAAGTCACCTTTTGAGAAGACATGAGGTTTGACATTTCTATCAAATTTCACCTTGACACGTTTCTTGAGCTTCGTTAGCCAAAGCAACATCACAATGGGTTTCATCCAGTTAGATTAGTTCCAAGAAATGAGCCTCTTCCACCGAAATTTTGGGAAGTAGATTGACTGAGAGCTTGAGAGATGAAATTTCACATTGAATCAGTAAGACCGCTTCCAGGCCATACACCAATTGAAAGGGTGTAAATCCAGTCGCATTTCTCACCGATTTCCTATATGCCCACAAAGCTGAGTATAGGATTATGTGCCAATTCCATTTTTGGACTCTAATCATCATTTGAAACATGCGTTTTAGGACCTTGTTGATGGCTTCAACTTGTCCGTTAGCTTGCAGATAATATGGACTAGAACTGTCATGGGACAGTCCTAATTTGGTGGCTAATTCAACCATCATGTGATTGTGAAAATGCGATCCATATATATGACTATAGCCTGTGGAACACTGAATCTAGAGACTACATGATTGAAAAAGAAAAGAGCAGTCATTTTGCCACTGTTGTTTAATGTAGGCATCACCTCAACCCATTTTGTAAAATAGTCAGCTGCAACTATGATATACCCATGGCCCCCGGCCGAGGTGGGGTTACATGTCATTAAATATATGCCCCATTTTGTGAATGGCCCAACATCAACTACTGGATGCAAAAGTGCAAGTGGTAGTCTGGTTTTGCAGTCGAAGATTTGACAAGCATGGCAACTTCTGACTACGATTATGCAATATTTGAATATAGTAGGCCAAAAGTAACCTACTGGTAAGATCTTCTGCGCCATAGCATAACCAGATTGATGCCCCTCACACACACCTGAATGACATTCATTCAAGACTTTTTCTGCCTCCTCATGCGTGAGGCACCTTCGCAGAACTGTATCGATACCTCGACGGTAAAGTGTATCACCGACGATCATGTAGTCTTTTGATTGGTATCGAGCATGTCATTGTTTGGAGCAAGAGGTATTAGGCCTATATGTTGGGGTTTGGAGATAGATCAGTATATCTCCATACCACAGATTGCTTGATGATATCATAAACAAAAATTCATCCACGATTGACGCTTTGGATGTTGAATCGTTCGACGATGATGGGAGGTTGCATAGTAACTCCGCGAAAAATAGAGATTTCTTTGATTTGGATTTTATGAATTCTATATCAAACTATTGCAAAATGGCTATCCATTTCGAATATTTCCCCCCTAGTAATTGACGTGATAGAATCTAAGTCATAGGGTTGCAATCTGACAAAATGGTAGTTCTACAAAAGAGGATATAGTGTCAAAATCTTTGTACTGCTTGAACAGCTGCAAGAGCCATCTTTTCAACATAGGAGTACTTTATTTCTATATAATTTAAGTTTCGACTTGAATAATAGATCGGATGTTCAATTCCATTCTCTTCTTGTACTAAAACCATTACAATGGTTGTATCTACTACAGCTAGATACAAGTTAAAGTCTTTTTGATAATCAAGAGCATACATTAATGATGCTTTTATTAGGGATTCCTTTAGAGCATCAAAGGAAGCTTGCACAACTTGATCCCAGTTGAAAGGCACTTCTTTTTTCAAAGGACGCATATAACCTTTAGCAAGTTCGACATAATTTGGAATGAACCTCCTCAGAAAGTTTGATTTCCCTTGGAGTTTCTGAATCTGAAGCAAATTTGAAGGTGGAGGCATGTCGATGATTGCCTAAACCGTAGATGGGTCGAGTCAAATCCCGTCCTTAGAAACTATGAAACCAAGTAAATGACCAGAACTGACACAAAACACACACTTGTGTGGATTGAGTCGTATCTTGTAGTGTCAGCAACGTAGAAATATAGCTCTCAAATGTTGTGGATGATCAGTCTTCTTTCGTGAATGAGCTTGTAGATCATCGAGGTATCATTGAACGATGTGTTTGATGTCATGGAAGGCGTAATTCATTTCCCTCTGAAAAGTTACCCCTGCGTTCTTTAAAATGAAAGGTATTTTACAGTACACAAATGTGCCCCACAAACATATAAATGCAATCTTCGACTAGTCTTGTGGGAGGATGTTTATTTGATTGTATCCAGAAAATCCATCCATGAATGAAAATATTTCGCATCCGGCACATTCATCAATTATCTGGTCAATGAAGGGTGTAGGGTAGTTGTCCTTTGGACAAGCTTGATTTACATCCCCATAATCAATGCACACTCTAATCATTCCTTGCTTTTTCATTACAGGAACAATATTTGATACCCAATCAATTAAAGGAACAAGGTAAATGAAACTAGCATGTAAAAGTTTTTCAACTTCTGCCTTGATGGAAATGGATTTCTTCAAGTGAACCTGTCGAAGTCATTGTCTTACTGGTTTGACATCTGGATACATATTGATTTCATGTTTGTTATAGCTCCAAATCTCACTCTTGAGGTTTGTGATTCTGCACTCATGGCCTAGGGCAACCCCTCCTTCTAGACCTGGCCCAAAATTTAAAAAACAGTGTTTTAATCCCTATACACGACATTGCCCTGAGATAAATGCGTGTGTATGCAGGTTTGTGTATACCCAACCCACGTATATGTCTTAAAACACTTAAAAAAAATAAATCTCCTTAATTTCGGGCAGAGATCATGGGTTTCACCTATTGATTACCTATTAGTGCCCATGGCCCAACTGTTCCCAACGAATTCCCAACTAAAAAACTACTTTGGGAGAAGTATAAAAATGCTTCAATGGGAAGGCCTAAAGGAGGAGAGAAGAGAGAGAAAGATTACTATGCTGAGATTTCCCTGGCCAGATATGAAGATCCTAGTGCCTCCTGCACTTCCCCCATTTACAGGAAACCCTTGTTTCCTTGTGTGATGATGTCTATCTACTACTTGAGATATCATGGAGTAAGTCATGGAAGGAGTTTGTTAAAGGCTTGAAACTAGACGAATCCAGAGGACGGTTCTGCTTGGAGCCTGTGAAAGGATGACTCAGGTGAAATTATTCCTTTCTGTACTTTAGTTATCTATAATAAAAGAAACACTTGCTTTTGTTCTTAATATAAATCTTCTTCATGTTTATTATATCAATGTTATGATTCACATATGAATGGTTGTTTAATTGCATAAGTAACTACCTTTCAATATATTATGAAGATGATTTCTTTATGATGTTTAGTCCATATACTATTGCGCTTTCTTGAATTTATTGTTTTGTAGGTTGAAGGAGCAAAAGGAACTCCAAAAGGGTTTAGACCCTGGCTGGAGCTTCTCAAATGAAGGACCCCCAGTATGCCTCTCATCGTAGAGTTTGCTTATATTAGCATCATGGCTATATGGAATGTGTGTTTCTCTATATAGATAACCTCTGATCTGCTAGGGTATCAAACTAAGACCCTAGGGAAATCTATCCCTTAACAGAATTGGCGACTCCACTGGGGACAACAATATTGTTGTTCCTAGTTTGGGTTTATTCAAGCCAATCAGGGTCAACTGTCTGTTTACTTGCTGTTACTGTGTAGTTTGTTCCTGTAGGAACTTGAATTGTAAGTTTGATCAGTTTCTTTACACTGTTTTTTGTTTTTTCTTGAAATCCGTTATGTATGCTATTTTTCCAGTTTACAAAGGCATATATACGCATGTTTCCTTAAGTAAACCTGCGTACACACATGTTTCCTTAGGCTGAGCTGCATATACATGCATCTGTGCACTAACACAGTCGCGTATATCTTGAAATTCAAGATTTTTCAAATATTTTTGTTTCTGAAGATCTGTCTACTGGTCTGATTCAGTCCTGAATAGTTACTTTTCTATGTTAGTCTTTAGTTTTATAGCAAGTATCTGATTTCAAATTCTCTCTGATTGTGGAAAGTGTTGGTCTTATTTGTTTTTGTTGCAAACATCATCATTTTTGCTTAAGCACACAAGATTTCCTGCTAGGAATCTTGGCTGCTCTGTGTCTTCAGGGCAAAAAGATTGATCTCAATCTTTGTGTCAAGTTTCGTTTTGGTGATTTTTTGGTTTGCATGTCAAAACTATATTTTTGTGACCATCTTCTTTTCTTGCTTTCCGAAAGTTGTTGAATCATACTTTCTTGGAAAGTTGTCTTTTCAATATTTTGGCTTTTTTCCAAGCTCTTGTTGCTGCTTTTTGATTGTTAACATTTTGAAACACATTTTTGTTGAGTTCTCACTTGTTTTGTGTTGAAAACTCGCAAAGTGTTTTATTGCCTATTCTTCAATCATAAAGTTCCAGTCTTGTCTAGAGCATTTTTGAAAAGTCATTTTTGTTTTGCTTTTGAAGAAAACATTTTGAAAACTTGGTTTTTCTTTCTTGAACTTTGTTTTGATTTAGTTTCATTTTTGTGAGTGAAAGTGCATTTTTGTTTGTCTTGAAACTTGCTTTTAGTGTTAATGAGCATCAACAACTTATATTTTATCTAGACATTTGAAGTGGCAAATTAAAAATTGATAAACTAGTAACTTTCATTTCTTGATTTAAGAGTAGTTTTGAGTTTTGCATCAGCATGTATTTATTGCATTAGGTTAAATTTGTGCATCTTTTTAGGCATCCATAGTTCTGTTAATTTTTTGTGAGTGTGAAGCTTGAGTAAAAGAAAAGAAAAGAAAAAATTGTTACTTTCTTTGAAGTTCCTCTGAACCCAATAGAATTTTCTTTCATCGAAAAACAGAAACAAGTGCATTTGCATATAGTTTGGCTTTTATTAATTTCTTTTGCATCAAAACACCATCCGCTTACCACTTGACTTAAAGAACAACCCATTTAAAAACAAGCTCTAATTAAAATATACTAGAACTTTTTATAATTGCCAAGTTAGACACACCAACAAGTTTTAGGATATTTTAGGGCCTTGGATTAGGCGAGTGGAGAGAAAACTCTCCAAGGCCATTTAAACTGTCAAACATAGGAGTCTGAATAATGAGTGAAAATCCAATAGCATTAGGGAGACCAGGAAATCTCTAGATCTGGGAGTTAAGCACGAGGGTTTTTGAAGACATGGAAGAGAGATACCCTCTCTCCTACTTGTTGGATCTTACCTCAAGACTGTTCTGCCTGGCTTCTGACACGAGTTGGTAACCATAGTTGCTACTCCTAGGGATCTACATAGGTGGCTGTAGAGGGTAATCCCATGTCACCTAAGGTTGACGTTGTATCACTCTCAACTGTACTACTGGAGGGCACCCTTGTGAAGTTTGGGGGCTTGCACCGACGCAAGATGTTGTTAGGAGGTCAGCACAACTTCCTCTGTTACCTTCACTGGTAGGACTGGGCCGTCATTATCCCAGACTATCTTCAGAAGGCCCCTTACTTCACTTTCTTGTATTTCGGTGTCTGGTCCTCATCACCCGAAGCAGAAATACTCGAAATTTGTCTGATTGGTTGATATATTTTAGGGACTTTTTAGTGTGTTCTCTGTGCTCCTAGTTGGCCTAGCTTTCAATTTTTTGAGTCTTTAGTTAGATCTTAATAAAAAAATCAAAGTGGTTGACTGATCACCTAGACAGTCTCGAAGATTTCGTGGTCTTTCACCACCAAGTTTAGAACCATCTCCTAGAAGGCGCAGAGGTAATACTGCTGGTGGGTTTCATCCCATGGAAGCTGACACATCGGGGATTGATCCTCCTCTCAGGGGCATTAGTGTTCTTGATAGGCCTAGTACTTCCACAGAACAAGAAAGGAACACTCTAGTTTCTTCTCGAGTTCTCTTTCAGACGGAAGATAACATAGAGGTAGAAGAACTCCTAGAGTCATTAGCGGCTCTGAATTCTCCCCTACCTTCTAGTTGTCCAAAAGTATTACAATACGTTGGGATTCCAACACATAGACTGTCAAGTCCAAGTCATATTATGCACTTACTATTGATGACCACTATTGGAAGCATGGCTTGTACTACAAGTTCTACAACTATGCATACTCCAACATTAGTACAATGGGGAGGAACTATTTCCATCCCCTCTACTTCCTTATTTGGGTCTTTTGCTAGCACATCCTTAGTTGGGTCTACCTCCATTCCTTCTACGAGTGGAAATTCCCAAACCAATGCTTTTAGTTCTGGATTCTTCCTGTTTGGCACCCATTCACAAAGTATTCCATCAGTTTTGTTTAGTGCCTCCACATCCATGATGGGTGGATCGACTTCATTCCAGGGTTTTCCTTTCGGAAGTGGTCATATACCACATTCCAACCTGACAGTAGGATCTATGCCTTTTTCTTCTACAGGATAAAGCAGCAATCCTTTTCAAGGTTGGACTAACCCTGCGGTTAGTGGCATGGGAAATGGGAGTCCATTTTTCGGCCAACAAGGGAATGGGCCGTACTCCACGGTTAGTTTGTTTCGAAGTATTCCTCCCTTAGCTTCTGCTTGGAATCCATATCAGGGATTATCAACTCCTTATAATCCTTTAGGAGGAAGCTTCGCCGGTTATGGAGGTTTTTCAGCCGGAGTTGGTCAAACTCTGATTTTTGTTGGATCACAAGGTTTGCCTTTTGGTTCAGCTTGTTTTGCTGGATACTTTAGGTAGCCTGGTGCCTTTCAAAATCTAGGCCAATCTTTTTAGAACTTTGGGAGCTCCACCCAGTCTGGGTGGAATCCCCAAGGTCCTCTTAGGCTTCCTTTTCTGGCAACTTTGAACTTGCCAAATCTCATGAAATTAACAAATGATCCAATCAAATACAATCCAGCCTGGCCTCCGGTCCCAACCAAACTCCCTTCGGACATTCCAAAATTTGAAGGAAAGGGCAGTGAAGACCCAGGTGACCATGTAACCACATTCCATTTGTGGTGCTCATCAAACTCCCTTATTGATGACTCGATTAGGTTGAGACTTTTTTAATGCACCCTTACTTGTAATGCGAGCAAGTGGTATATAGAGTTTATAGGGGGTAGCTTTACATCTTTTGCTGACTTAGCTAATATTTTCTTAAATCATTTCTAGTTGCCTGTCAGTTATGATGCCAGAACTAAACTTCTGGCCACTTTTAGTCAGGATACGGCAACTCACATTGCTAACCATATTCAGGAATGGAGACGGAGAAAGAGGCTCATTAAAGCCAAAATCCCTCTGGAATACCTTTTCAAATTGTTTTTCAAATCTTTACAACCTAAAATCTCTAAGGATGTCTCCATGTCCGGAGTCTATTCTGAGGAGAAAGCTATTTTTAGGGCCCAACAATTAGAATTTATTTACTCTCAGTCTAGGATCCTACAAAAAATATTTCCAAATGCTCATGGGTCTAAGGTTGATATAGCCAAGTCGAAGCCAAGTCCCCATGTGGATGGTATTGTTGGATTCGTAGACACAAATGCGGTGAACTTGTTGAGCCAATTGCAGCAATTGTCTTTACAAACTGCTCCTAACAACCAGGTCACATCGTCTAACCCTTCATCTTCCCAACCCTCTTCGATTAATGTCGTCCAATATGATAACCCCAAAGGAAATCAAAATTCCAATGGGAAAAATAAAGGACGAGGTAAGAAAAAGAGTCAGGATGGGAAGGTTAATGCAAATAAATCCGGCAATAATGCTAGTGGTGGTAGAAATGAGTTTAGAAAGAAAGTCAAGTTTCCATGCAAGTTGTGGAGTGGAGAGCATTAAACTCATCTCTGCCCAAAGATTCAAGATGCTTAGCGCTTGTTAGGGCAGCAAGGGACTTCTAGTTCTCAAGCTATGTTAACCAACCCTTTTCCCTGAGGACAGCAATTTCTTGCTGGCGCGAGTTCAAATCCGAGTACCTCCATAGGGTGTAGCCAGGAAGGGGAGAAACCATCAAATGTTTTCATGATGGGTTCTAATGTCCATGTGGCCACTCGGTCACGTGATTACGGTGAAGCCAAAACTTCCAAGGATAAAGTTGCTCCTGGAAATATTGTCCTTCATATTGAGCGACCCCTTGTCGAGACTATCCCACGGATACCAAAAGGTTCTGCTAAATGCATGACTATTAATCCTAATACTAGAGCCACCCAGAATTACTCTATTGTTGAGGATCTAGCTCAGAGTCCATGCACCATGTCCACTTTAGAGGTTCTCCAGTCGTGTCCACCTCAACGAAGTGCTTTACTCTCAGCAATTGGGGCAGTTGATCCAACCAACTCTTTAGTGCTCACTTTCGACATGTTAAATGTCAAAAAGCGACTCCCTCATCATATGGCTTTTCAAATAAAATCTACATACTGGAAGATTAACATTTTTTGTACCGTTATTGATGAAGGAGCTTCTATGTGTGTCATGTCGATGTCATGATGGAAGGCCATTGGTTCGCCTTCAGTTGTTCCTTCACCTACCCTCCTGACTGCATTTGATGGGCATTCTCACAAGACGCATGGGATTATCTCAGCATTTCCTATATGTGTTGGGCGAAAGGTCGTTAATATTGAAGTAGAATTCATTGATACTAACCTAGACTATAATCTCCTCTTAGGAAGGAACTGTGTATACGAAATGGACGTCGTTGTTTCGACTCCGTTTCATGTCATTTACTTCCCCATGAAGGGAAAATAATTAAGGTTGATCAATTGGATTATTGTCCAGTCGATCCTCGAGCAACTTCTGACTCTACGGTTCCTTTAGTGGATAACCCTCATCTGCATATTGAGAATCTAGGAGCTGGGATGTATTCTTCATTGATGGGTACCTTTTATTTTCCCTCCCCTATCACTAGAGCCAATGTTTTTTCATCATCTAAGGAGTCTCCTCGAAAAAATTTATTCCGAACTCATTATTTTTCAGACCCTTGGGCCTTGCCTTCACCTACGACCACATTAGCTGAAGGACAAGTTAATGGAATGGCATTTCCTATGTCTATAGCTGAGCTTAGATATTAGTCTATCGTCAACTCTACAGGAAACCACTCTACTCCTTTTTCTGATGAGGAGTTAGATGGTGATGTGGCCCCGGCCTGGACCCTTGATTCTACCTCCGCCTTGGACTACTTAGATACAGTTTTACCTTCTAAAGAAGCAATCCTAGAATCAATGATGGGTATATATCGACCTTGGGAAGAATTACACCATCATTCATATTTTCTTCCTCCATTGCAGGAAGTAGAATCTAGGTTCTCCGAGCTCTTTACTACTGATGTTTATATGGTGTCAAATCCTTTGGCTCCAACACACTTTCGTGCTGAAGGTAATATGTTGGTGATTTCAAAAATGAAATCTATAAACATCTCTAGGAACCCTAACATGATTGAGAATCTCTTCATTGGAATTGAATGTTCCCCTGAAGAAATTCAAATTTATACCAACCTTTTTAAGGAATTTCGAGATGTATTCACTTGGTCTTATGAAGAAATGCCTGGCACTGATCCTTCTATAGTTCAACATGAGATCAAGACGTATGAGAACACCAAACCAGTTCGTCAAAGGCTTCGACTGGTTAATCCTAGGAAAGCAGTAGCCATTAAAGCTGAAGTAGAGAAGCTGCTCAAGGCGGGTTTTATATACCCTGTTCCTCTTACCGATTGGGTTTCTAATCTAGTCCCTGTGGATAAAAAGCAAGGAATAATCCGAGTATGCATTGACTTTAGGGACCTAAAAAAGGCTTGTCCGAAAGATAATTACCTCACGCCATTCATTGATCAGATTATTGATGAGTGTGCAGGTAATGAGATTTTTTCCTTCATGGATGGTTTTTCCGATTACAATCAAATCTCTATTCGTCCTGAAGATCAACATAAGACAACTTTTATATGTCCTTGGGGTACCTTTGCATATAGAAAGATGCCTTTTAGTCTTAAAAATGTTGGAGCTACTTTATAGCAGGCCATGTCATATGCTTTCCATGACATTAAACTATCATCGAAGCATACTTGGATGATCTTGCTGCTCGTTCTCGAAAGAGAATTGATCACCCTAGTCATCTTCAATTAGTTTTTGAGTGATGACGTTTTTATAAGATCTGGTTGAATCCCAATAAGTAAGTTTTTGTGGTTACATCTGGTCGGTTATTAGGGTTCATAGTGTCAAATGAAGGGATTAGGGTTGATCCCTTCAAGGTAGAGGCAATAATTCAGTTGCCTCCCCCGTCCTCAATTTGGCAACTTCAAAGTCTTTAAGGGAAGGCTAATTTCTTAAGAAGGTTTAGAGTGAATTATGCCGAGATCACTAAAGGGTTTATGTGTTTGCTACGCAAAGGAGTTCCATTCGTGTGGGATGATTTGCGCATCGGTCATTCAATGCTTTGAAAAAGGCATTAGTCTCTGCCCCGCTTTTAAGTCCACCGGATTATGGTAGGGACTTACTTTTATATCTTGCTGCAGCAGAATCAACCATTGGTATGGTCCTCATTCAGGAAGATGATACTCTCACAGAGCATGTGATTTATTATTTGAGCCGAGGCTTGATAGATCCTGAACTTCGCTATTCTCCTATTGAGAAGTTAGCCTTGGCAGCTGTCCATGTTGTCCAGTGGCTCAGCCATTATATCTTGCTATGCAAAACTTTTGTCTTAGCAGCGGTCAATCCATTTCAGTTTGTCCTTAGTAGGCGAGTGATTGGGGGCAAATATAATCGATGGATAGTCATTCTACAAGAATTTGATCTCGAGTTCTTGTCCACTAAGTCTAAGAAATCTATGGTTTTTCCCAAGCTAATTTCCGAGCTGCCTTGTGGAGAAGATACTATTTATGAGGAAAGTTTTCCCGACGAACATTTATTCGTCATCTCTTCACTCAACCCTTGGTATGGAGATATCATTGTCTATCTCCACACTTTGAAGTTTCACTCTACTTTCTCTAAGGATGAACATCGAAAATTACATCACCTGACTAAAAATTGTGTTATCATTGTTGATACATTATATCGTCGAGGGGTTGATTCAATCCTTCAGCACTGTTTAACCTTAGAGGAAGCATAGTCAGTGCTCAATGACTGCCACAGTGGAGCTTGTGGTGGTCATCTATCAAGGCTTGCTACATCTCAGCGTATCTTGCGTGCCAGCTATTTTTGGCCTTCGCTCTTCAAAGATTGTGTTGAAGTGGTCAAACAGTGTCACCCGTGTCAAATTTATACTTGGAAGATGTGCGCACATCCAGCTTCTCTTTTTCCCATTGTCACTATTTGTCCTTTTACTAAGTGGGGTATTGATTTTACAACTTGTAATCTGCCCTCAACAGCGAATCACAAGTACATTATCGTGGCCATAGACTACTTCACGAAGTGGGCTGAGGCCATGCCCACTTATAAAAACGATAATGAAATAGCGACATTGTTCCTTTTTAATCAGATTATCTCAAGTTTCGGTATCCCGAGAGAGATTGTCACTTACCATGGCAGTCATTTCCAGAGTCAACTAATGTCTGAATTGGCTCTCAAATTAGGTTTCCAGCAGGAGCATTCGTCTCCTTATTATCCTCATGCCAATGGACAGGTCGAGGTAGTGAACAAAACTCTTAAGACAATCCTGCAAAGGACAATCAATAAAAATCGGTCCAATTGGCACCTTATGTTGGATCTGGCTCTTTAGGCATACCGAACCTCCGTAAAGACTGCTACAGGTTTTACACCTTTTCAGTTAGTTTATGGGATGGAGTCTATCTTTCCTATTGAATGTGAAATTCCATCTCTTAAGTTAGCTATTGAGCTCCTTCCAGAGACTGCTAGTCTTGAAGAGTGCCTCCTTCACTTGGAACATCTCGATGAGCAGCGTCGAGATGCTGCCACAGTAAATGAGGCTCATAAGAAAAGGGTTAAAACTCAGTATGATAAAGTTGTCTGTCCCCGAGTCTTTGTTGAAGGCAACCTTGTCTTGGTCTATGACCAAGATAAGGATGCCTTGGGGGCAGGCAAGTTCAAGCCTATGTGGTATGGTCCCTTCATAATTAAACGAGTTTTAGAAAAATGGTTGTATGAGTTAATTGATTTTGAAGGAAACAATTTGGCGAAGCCCTGAAACGGGCTCTACCTCAAGAAGTACTTTGCTTAAGTAGTAGCTAGGAAATGGCTTCTTTGTACATTATGTATATTTGTACATATCTCATCGAGAGTTTTTGATATCAACACTTTTTGGTTTGTTGTGGCAGGTATTGATGGATGACTTGGTCTATTTTGGAATCGCCGATGGTGCTAGTTGGCACACTCAGAACCTCGCTTCCACAGCTTGGGTACTTTACTATCCAACTAGTCAGTTGATGGTATGAAGGGGAGTATGCATTGGTCCCGCTTCAAATAATATGGCTGAGTATACTACCATTATTAATTTACTATCCAAGGTAATTTCCCATGAAATCGAATCGTTGGTGGTTTATCTTGATTCACAATTGATAGTGTCACAATTGAATAACATTATCAGGTAAGGGATCCATGTTTATATCGGCAGTATTTAAGAATGAGGTTGTTGCAAAGATCATTTACTTATATTAATTATCTGCACATTCCAAGATCTCATAATTGGTTAGCTAATTCTATCGCTAATCAAGCATTAGATTTGCACATCAATCATTCATCACAATAAAATCAAGCATCAGAAAATCAAACTATATCTATATATCTATATATCTATATCTTTTATTTATATATATATATATATATATATATATTATTATATTATTATATCATAAAAAAAACTCGAGTGTACATAAGTCTGTCCAAAATAATATACAAAATTGGGACTCAAATGCCCATAATCATGTCCACTGTATCTAATTCCCCGGCTCTGGATGAGCGACTAAGTAGGCAACTACTGCATTGGCCACATGCCTAAAAGTGCGAACCCAGTCTTGTGGCATGCCAACCACATGATGTTGCATCTCTACAGGAAGGTCCTCTACAGCCGCCATTGGTACTCCATGAGTTAGTCTCACCAAGTGCTGCTGAACTGTGTGTATAACTCACTCTGTGTCTACAGCTCCCTCTTTGGCCCCTCGGCCACGACGTCTGTGCCGTGGGAACTCATCTGGTCATACCGGCCCAATATCTAGAACATGATCATCATATTAGTCATTTGAATCCTATTAAAAAAATTTCAAAGTTCATTATTGTATTTGAAAAATCACAAAAAATCATAAAATCAAAAAACACGTACCAATGTCACCCCATGCTACAGTCGGTGGTAATACTAGATTGGGATCTCCTCGGAAATCCAACCCAGCATAAGGGTATTCATCTGCGGCGATGATCTGCTACTCCCACTAGGACAAGAAGTCATCATCAAATGCAGTCCACGAGACATCCCCACCTCCTAGATGTTTCATCAAGTTAGCCTACCTACCCATTCGTGGATCTCGTGGGGTGTTTGTCGAAACCAGTACTCTAGGACGAAGTGCAGGGACCCTCTCAAAAAAGAAAGAACACAAAATAGTCCCATATCTGAAGTTTTTGGTCCACCCTCTCTTGATAGAAGTGAGCTGGCTTTTCAGGCTAGCCAGAAGAGGATTACACTAATCAAATATAGTGGTGAGACAATCGATCGCCAAGCCCATCGCTAGCCGTGATGCCTGGTGTAGAGAATCTGATCCGTTCACTCTAGCTAGAGTGAATAGGATTATCCTCAGCGATAAACTATCCACATGTGCGATTGAAATTTAACTTCCAACCTTTTTTCGATGTCTCGGGAAATATATATGTACATAGTCCTTGATCGAGAGACTACCTGATGTCCTGCCCCTGGAATGTACTACCTCTCCCCTTCGGGAAAGGCCTGTGATGAAATAAATATCTTCCACTTCTATCCTGAGTGACATCTAGTCAATCATAAATGAATCATCCTCGATACTCCAGTAGTCAATGAGCATCTCAAGTAGACGTGTGTTTGCTTTCATATTTGGCATTTTGAATAATTTTAGCAAACCACATCCCCGTAAGGCATCCAGAGAATTAGGATCAGTCATGATTGCATCATCCACTACAGTATGCTCTCGCCAAGTGACTAGCATCCTGAAGAAAAAATGAATTTAGACCTTTAGACCATTAGTTTTTTTTGTTTGAAATGTTTGCATCATATACATAGTTCCATTTACACACAGTCACGTGTAGGGCTTGCGTGTACGCGGGTTTCATATATCCAACCCGCGTATATTCCGCAGTGAAGTTTTTGATAAAAATTCAATGGTAGAACTTAAATTAAAAATTCTAAAACTAGTCACAATTGATTGCAAGACAAGCATAAGGGTTACCTGGTGATTTTGGAAGGATTTGAATGGTTGAATTTAGCGTATGGAAAAGTTTGTTCCTTTGCTCCACTCCTTTTCTCTCAAACTCAAATGGTGAAAATGGTGAGTCCAAAAACTCTTTTATAGGCTTTGAAAATGAAAAAAAAAAAATCAAAACTTGATTTTGTTTGGTCTCATGTAACTTTTAACTTGGGAACTTGGAATGTCGAGAATGGTTTGATTTTCAAGACATTTTGGACGTTTTTTCGACAGTTTCAAGATTGTTCCATGACTGTTGACCCGTCATGGCAGGTATCATTTTCTCACTAGCATATAGGTTAGGGAAGCCATTTTTCCATTGCATTATGCATACTAGCCTCCATTTGTTGATACACTGGCCATAGGGTTGATCCCATCGTGTTATGGTTCGTAAACCATTTTCACTTTTCGATTCTTTAAATCACGACACAATGGTAGAAGCCATCCTTTATATGGGCATCATAGTTAGCACCTATCTGAAATTTGTTGCCCATGCTGCTCCGATCTGAGTAGGCTTGGGAGTCCTCTGTAGTCCTGCCATGACTTATGCGATGAAGACTCATTCCTCTTTGCTTCTTCGCTTCGTTATGGTCGTATACCCTAGAGGCTCCTTTGTGTTGAGTTGTACTACTGCATTGCATTTTGACTATTTGCACCTTTTGGCCTTGAGCTGGCTTCACTTAGACTCGTGTTTAAGCCAAATTTTGAGCATGATAATTGAAAAATCAAACTTGCATACCCTTGACTTCTGCAAACTTGACACACCTTGATCCATGGAAGGAACACACCTTTGATTGTCTTTGACGAGTTTTCGCCTCCCTGCATTGAGCATGGGATTGTTCCAATTGCAGGAACTAGATCATCTACTTCACCGACTGTTGAGCTGCTAAATCCCCTCTGCAGATAGAGGCGATCCCACTAGCCCGACACGGGTCTAGAAACAATCACACACGCTACACGCAGGTTCCTAATTGCATAATTTAAAGATCGATCAGAACGATCTACCTGGAATCCAACGCTATTTGTTGTTGAAGAAACGCCGCTCCCGTCCTTTAGCTTTGGCTGGTCACTATCCTTACGCTCCATGTATGGACACCTGCACAAGCAAAGAACAATCCAACACAAGCGTTAAAATCCAGTACATGCAATTATATATCAGTCAAGCAAGATATAACTCAAATATCATCAGAAGACACATGAGTGGAACCATAATGATAGTCGTTCATTATTCAATAAAAGAAGAGAAGGATTACAACCAAAGAGGCCTGACGTTGAAATCTCCTCTGTCTGGGTCAACAGCTAAACATGCCTTGCAAAGTGACTTCCTCTCTCAATATTTCGGCAGCATAACTCCTCTATGGTTCTCAATTCTTGCTATCAATCCAGCATAATCTTAGCTCTCACCAAAAAACTTGTTGGTTCAATGCAGGGTGACAGTCATTTATAGATGGAGGAGAAGGAAGTATTCATTGTATCCGGACACCTACTGAAGATTTGGCATTGTCCCAGAATAGCCTTTGAACTGGGTTGTCATGGATGAAAAAGACGACACTCGACCCTTCCATGGGATTTTTCCCCAGAGACTGCCACA
>APFE030409627.1:119024-143616 GCA_000404065.3 Pinus taeda | reverse complement strand
TGTTTTAATTTTAATTTTATTTTATGTTTTCATTATTTTTTCGAAATTTTAATGTTTTTCAAGGTCATGATAAAATATTTTACGCCATTATTTCAAAATGTTGAAATTTTATCTTTGAAATTTTTTTGTTATCCCAGCGTCAACACTTTTAGTTTTGAAGGTGTTTTTTGCACAAAATTTACCATTGAAAAACAATGTTATTCGAACATCAACACTTCGTTTTGAGGGTGTTTTTTTGGACAATTTTTGTACAAAAAATTGGTTTTCACTGCCATTTTTAAAACATGTTGAAAATTTACCTTAGAAAAAAAAAAGGTGTTATTCCAGCACCAACACTTTTCGTTTTTAGCATTGTTTTTGATGTTTTTACAGGGTTTTTTGGCCAGAGTTCTCGTTTTGAGATTATAGTTCCCATTTCAAAGTTTACATTGTTTTTATATGTTAAACAATTCATTGATGGCAAGATTGGTTTAACCAAGAAATTTCAACAAGCAATTCTCATGTAGTATCATGGTAGGTTGAATTATATTAATCGATTATTGTTGTTAGATCTTGTAATGAGCAAACAACCAGATGGGTCCTTGTGTTGCAAGTATGCACCCCAAGATAGATAAAGCTTGGATATATATATATATATATATATATATATATATATATAGTTGAGTCAGAGACATCTTCATGGATTGAGAGAATGTTGTTGTATGAGACATGCTTGGGTTTGTGGTTGTTGCCTCCTTGCATGAGAGGGAGCAAGGATGAATATGATATTCTTCTCTTTATGATATGTATTTTCTCTAATATAATATTTGATTTGATGTCTTGTATAAACAACAAATTTCTACTCCAAACAATTGCATAAGGTAATATGATTGAACTCTTCAGTGAGTGGTTGAGCCTGTGTTGGATATGACCACTTTGATATGTTTCTAATCCTCAAAGAACAACTTGGATTGATGTGACCCTCCTAAGTAAGGGTCTTATCTGATTGAGAACATTGAGTTATGCTCTTCCCCCCTGTCTGAGCTCTCAGGTTGAGGAATTGAGCCTAAGATCTCCTAGGGTTTAGGAATCTTTGGACAATAGGAGGGTTCTGATCCATAACCTTTGAGTTAAGTAGTATCCCACCTATTATCGCCGTAGGGTGTGCGTGATTCTTGTCATATATGACAAGTTGGGTATCTCCCCCTTTTATAATTGACAGAGTATACCCCAGTATGCATCCTACCCACAAGTGGGGCTTGTTGGGGTTACTTCCGCATTTGGCCAATGGGTTGAGATGACTTGAGATGGTGTGCTCCTTGCATGGTGAGTGGATCTCCCTCAAGTATGGCTTGAGATGGTATGATCCTTGCATAGTAAGTGGATCTCCCTCAAGTATGGAGGATGCATGTGTTCTACCGCTTGACTCTTCGGGGTCAACTTGGGAAGATCAAAAAACATTGGGATGGTTGTGATCTCTACCCTATATGGCAAGTTTGGTCTCGCCTGTTGACTAGACAACATGATGGATGTGATATTTGCTGGTAAATGGATCTCACCAAATTGTGACTTGACGATAGGATGGATGTGACCTATACCCTATATGGTAAGTTTGGTCTCACCTATTGATTAAATAACAAGATGATTGTGATCATTGCTGATAGATAAATTTCGCTTATTGTCATTGGATAGAGTGTTGCAACTTGAGGTCCCCCACGATGTCAGATTCTTCCTCTTTAGATTCAACATGTCTCACTGAATAAAGATGAGTTGAGACGACATATGACCTGATGACGATAATGATTCTTCTTCGGATGACTGAATTGATTATTGGATATAGGGTGGAAGAAAGATGCTCCCTTATGATGATGATGTGGGTTGAGATATAGTTCCCTATGACTCTTCTTCTTCTTCTACTTCTATTAAATCGTGATGGTTCTACTGATGATCAAATTAATGAAGTTCAATCGAGATATGATGAGATGAATGTGTTATTGATATAACCATGGGATATGTCCTTGAGACTAGTAGCGTTTGAAGATTGATCTCCCTTACCTTTGAGTGTGCATTCTTCTTCTTCTGTGAGATGAAATGAAAGATGATGCAATTTCTTGCCTTCTTATATTGAGACATGTCATCTGAGATGAAACTTACGATGCAAATGGAAATTATCCTTGGCTGAGAGGGAGTGTTAAAAATTAGGCAACACTAGGATGAATTTTCCAAAGGGAAACCTAAGTCCCTAAGAGAAAACCATGGTGTCCCATGAGGAATTATATTGGTCTATAAAAGATTTCCAATTAAACAAGCAAATGGTTTGGGAAAATAATTATAAAAGGGTTCTGTTGACGGTGTTGGACTGGCCAACGTGTCAAGGGGATCTCCCTGGTAAGAAGTCCCAATTAGACCTCATACCATTTGGTTTAGGAGTCCCAACAATGGGTCGTAAGGTAATGCCTTGACCGCGATGTCACACAGAGGAAAGTAATATAACTCTGTCAGTAGCAAGGGTGTGACTGATGTAGTGAGTCAAGGAATGAGTATGAGAGGTTCCAACACTTCAAAGGGAGAGGAAGGTGAAGGTGGATTCTCGGTTGAAAGGGATCAGTCCCAACTTGGCTAGGAACACACAACATAAAGGACACGTACGACTTCCGGCAGAGCAGTCGACACAGATGCGAAAGTCCCAACCATACAAGGTAAGATAACATGAACAACACTCACAGATCAGTCCGAGATGAGTGTGACGGTTGATATAACAAGGTTTAGAGAAAGGTTTGTCTGGTGTTTGGTAGAGCAGTCGACACGGACGGTGACAATGTTAACAACATATGCAACAAATTAACAACAAGATTCATATAATTGCATGTGAATCAGTTCATACACAAGTACATAAGTTAAACAACATATATCATTAAGGAAATCAGAGCAGTCCAACTACAATAACAACATATGCATGAAAATGTGTTGGCTTTTATTATATAAAGAAGTGTAAGTCACAATCATACAATACACCACGTAAACCTACTAGCCCTCTTAGTGGAACGTTACAGCCACATCCGCTTGCTCCTCCAAAGAGATGTACTAGCTCCATGTAGTGGAGAAGCCAAGGCGCATTACAACACTGCCAAGCCTTCTTCAAGATAGTCTTAGTAGATGATTTGCTGACTAAAAGCCCTTATAATGAGTTATGAGGGACTATTTATAGCAAAGGGTGGGGTGACCCTTGACACTCCCCTTTGTGACAGTTCAACTACCCTCATGACTCTTCATCTACTCTATGATTGTTACATCCAACTATTGACACTTGACTTACACTTGACATGACTCAACATTACAATGCACATGTACTCATGTGAGGAAACATGGATTGAGCAAGCCTTGCAAGACATCACTGACACTCAGTCCACTATGGTGAGACCAACTCTTTGACATGCTTGTGATGGTGAGGCTGGTGCGCTGATGCAAAGCTTGGTCATCGTGATGGTGTGCATGCACGTCATGGTGACATATTGCTGAAGTGAACTCTTGCCTCCATTGCAACTAGTGCATTGGTTCGGCCCCTTCATCCAACTCGTGTGTTAACATGCGCATGGTCTTCTTGGGTATAGTCGAACCAGAAACAAATTGATGCATAGTGTTTGTACTGATCTTCAAGTGTGTGTTGGTGGTCATGCGCATCAACTTGCCGAAGTTCATGTTCAACCCTAGTTGGACTTGCTTATTGTCTTCACCTTGGTGAGTGTGTTGAATGTGTTGGATTGCATGCATGCACTCAACGACATGCATGCTGTTATATCCTTTGCATGTGATCAACAACACTACTCACCATGTTTGTTATGTGTCAGCTACTGGGATGGATCCTTAACTCGTATTGGCACAGTTTCATCCGTGAGTGCATGTTCCACCCACTGTTGTTCCTGTTATTGCTACAACTCATTGGATTATCTGTGTGGCTTCATGTTCTTCCCGAGTTGTTGCTTCAACATATACAACTTCTTCTTTGTTCCATCTTCTTCCTTCGTGCGATCTTCATGTCATGTTGTCACTTCATAGCCCGAGTCTCCAAAGTTTTTTTCATTATAGTGGATCTGCCTGATCCTGCAACTTTGCTCCACCTCTATGTTGTCAACAACCTTCCTCTTGTATTTGCTATGTTTGGTATGCTTCCTTTAGTGGTTGTTCATGATACTGCTCATTGTGATGCTGCTGCTTGATTTCCTTGTCCACGAACAACTTGATGTCTTCATGAGTAGGTAAGACCATGGACACTTGATTGACTGCATCCCCAAGCGTGCTCTGAATGGTGTCTTTGTCTCTACTCTCTAGGAAACCATTGTGCCTGTACTGTGGAGAGGCAGATGAACACTTGTGATACCTGGAGACATGGAAACACTCATAGCAAGAAATCCGTCAGTCAAAAACCAAAATGAACATGAGAATTGACTTGCAATATACCTGGGTGAATGATCATGAAGGTTGCGCAATTTCGGCTGAGAGGTCAAGAGACCGACTGCGAAGACTGTACAAGGCAT
The DNA here is from genome assembly GCA_000404065.3 of Pinus taeda. Classification (NCBI taxonomy): domain Eukaryota; kingdom Viridiplantae; phylum Streptophyta; class Pinopsida; order Pinales; family Pinaceae; genus Pinus; species Pinus taeda. The sequence continues at coordinate 139,102 of APFE030409627.1, read as the reverse complement.
AGTCCAGACTGCTAAGAGACTCATTGACTACTAGAACTGTGCAATGCATAGTCCAGTCAGGCAGTTGGCTATTGGGATTGCGCAATGAACAATTCCAGCTGGGAAAGACCGTTGGCCGAGGGACCGATTTGCGCAAACTTTTGGTCCAAGAAGCCACTGACCTCCAGAAATGTGCAATTCAGTCCAGGACACTAGTGATGGGCCAAAATGCACAAATCTGGAGAGGAAGGTGAGCCTTCCTTCTCCAGATTGCGCAATGTAACCTTGGTGAAGGCAGAGACCGAGCTAAGGTTGGCTCGACTCGCCGACAAGAAACTGAAAGCAAGTAAGGTGAATGGAATGCATGGTGACACTAAGTGATAGCAGAAGTGATAAGAAGTGCATGAAAAACATGAATGGAGGATTGAGCAAACAGATCAACATGCATGTGGGTGAGGCTGTTTGCCGATTTGGAAAACGTTCATGCAAAATAGTTTCATGCATGCGACACTAAGTGATAGCAGAATTGATAAGTAGTGCATGAAAAACATGAATGGAGGATTGAGCAAACAAATCAACATGCATGTGGGTGAGGTCGTTCGCTGGTTTGGCGAACGTCTGTGCAAAACAGTTTCATGCATGCGACAACAGTGAGATAGCAACAAAAATTGAATTAGAGCTAGGAAAAGCTAGAATATATGTAAATGACATCAGGTGTTCAAATAAATCAAGCAAACAATACTCATACAAGCGAAAAACCAAAAAGCAACAGAAGTGCGTCACAAGGCATGGGAAGCAAACTTACCCCAAAACAACTGAGCTGAATGTGCCGACTGCTCCTAGATGTGATGTGGGATGTTAGAGCTACAAGGTTGATGTGAGGAATGAGCTCTGCAGTGTTCGGTTGATGAGTTTTGATAACATCGAGGTTGTGACGCGCATGCCAAAAATCTAGAGGAAGCGACCCTTGGAGGGAGGTTTCTGAATTCCTCCTTGCATGTAACCTCCAACTACTAAACATAGGTCCCTGAAACAAGGGATGTCTTTTCATGCTGCCTTGGGAGAAGCAACCTATGCATGCAAGTTTGTTTTGCTCACTCTCGGAGGGAACCGGTCAACTCAGCTGCACAAGCAAGCGACTGCTTGACTGTTGGAGAAATGATCATTCCTGACTATCAACTGGGCTGAATGCCCAAGGGGATTGGACAATTTTTGTGCCTAGCAGTTGGTTGCAGCCTAGATTTGCACAAATCTTGGGCTGAACTGCTCGTTGATGGGAAAACTTGCACAATTCCTGCTAGGAGGGTTGGCTGAAAGGATTGCGCAATCTAGGAGGCCAACAGGCTGTCAGAGGGAATTGCGTAGTTCCTGGAGGGAAAGGTTGGTTGCCTTCTAGAAATGCACAAATTTCACTGGGAAGCTGCTCATCTTGCAGCTAGACCAAGTCCGGGTGAGCAGCTTGTGAAGGGAAAAGATCAAACTGTGATCAAGAGGATGCCTTTGAGCAAGAAAGACGCTGAAGCTTAAGGACGTGATGAAGCAAGGCAAGCTGATGTGAAGGTTGTTGAGGACGCTCCAAAAAAGGCTAAGGAAAAATTTTGGAGGGTGGTTGTAGCCGCTACAACACTTGGCGACGCACTGGTATAACTCTATCTCTCTGCATAGACCTTCTTTCTGAAAAGCAAGTTTAACACCTCCAGAAGTATTGTTCAGTTCTTATCTCATCTTGGTTTCACACTAGCTTGATGTAAGATGTAGCATCTGCCAGACTCTTGGTCGATTGACACACATTCCAAGCCAAGGCAACACAATTGTTTCGAATGGGGTTAACGAGTATATAGGTACACATTCAGTATAGTCGTCAGAGTCTAAGTTTCATCTCTGGTGCTGCTCAACTTCCGGTTGGCCTGGACAGTACCCCTGTGGAGTCACATAGGAACACAAGCATGGCTCCGCTGTCCGCAAGCCTGGTCAGTGCCTCGACAGAGTTACTTGCATCACCTCCCTGCGTTGGAAGCCTTTCTCTTCTTTCGCCTTATTCAGTTTTCATTTTGAATTTTTTTTACTTCTCATTTTTTATTATGTTTTTTCATTTTCACTATGCATAGCACATTCATTTTAGAGGCGAAAGAGGGATCTCAACTTATTGAGAGCAAAGGAGGTTGTTCCAATAGAAAAGTAGTTTACTGTATCTCTGACATGCTTATTAAGGTTTTCTCCCTCACCCTAATCTACTTGACTGAGCTGACAAGGGTTAACCCAAAACAAATCTACTAGAGAAGGTAACACTAGTTAGCACGAAGGCATTGTGTTTACATCAAGGTTCACTTAGAACAATACGTATTTTATTTTGACGTGTCATGGACTAAAAGTAACAATCTCATCACACAGAGGCAAGATGACATATAACCAAGTAGCGATAGCTGTACAAACCCTCTTGTAATTTACCCAGCTCATTTCATGAGTCACACATGGTTTCATGCGAACTAACCTACGAACAAACAAAACAAACAACAAAGCAAAGCAAGAGAAAAAGTAAAAGTGAAAGAAAAACAAGTAAGAAAACAAGAAATCACACAAACAAGCAAGCGAAGCATGAAAGTAAACAAGCAAGCAAGAAAACAATTGAAAGCAAACACCACTCCTACCCCTGCATTAACGGTGCATAAGCCCGATCACATGAAGTGATACTTCCAATGCATCCATCGGTGCATTGGTAGACTCATGTGAGTGAAGGATTGGTCCGCGAGTAACCCAATGGTGTGGACCAGCATACAAGAAGGATATGAAAGTGAAGACAGCGACACTTCGTGTTTCAAAGTGGCCACGGGACATAAGTGAGTGCATGTGCATGAAGGACAATTCATGGACTTATCATGGTGTTGTGTGACACTACGTGAAACTCTGAAGCAAAAGCACACTCTTGATTGAGACATGTAAGAAAATGAAAGAAACAGAAATAACTTGTGTCATGCACGAGTTCTTGCAATGTAAGACTCCTCCAATGCATGAGCAATGGGATTGTGCAGTTTGAGTGGAGGAAGTGTGATTTGTGTGTGAGATGGATCTTCAATACATACAGATGAGTGATGAGGAGCCTTGGGTGATTGAACAATTTCATGATCAGAAGTGAGGCTAACCCCAAGACAGCGAAGACTTGACATAACCATCAGCTCGGGCTGAAATTCCTCGACAGTGTTGGGTGTCTCAACTTCATCATCAGGTAGATCATCATAAACTGGTGGCTTCAAAAGATCAACTGCGATAGATTCATGATCGTGATCAATAATTGAAGCAAATAGATCACGACTCCCACTATCAGAAAAATCAATGACTTCTTCAACATCCTCATGATTAGATGAATCAAACATAGGGGTAGATGAAAAGTGAATGAACTCATCCTCTGTGTTTCTGAAAAACACAGATGAAGGATCAAGTGGATCTTCATTGAATAACTTATCATCTTCGTTGTCGAATGATGGACTAGCATCCGGTGAGTCCTGTGAGTGATCAATAATGGGTGCATCCGTAGATGAAGACACACATACAAAATTATGGATGGTAGGTTCACCAAAGAAGCTAGGAAGGAACAGAGGGACTCAAACGGAAGGGAGTCATCCTTCACCGAGTGTTGATTTTCAAGCTCCCACTCATATTCTTCGTGAATGACAGCGCATGTTGGTTGTGTAACACTAACTGTGTTTGTGGGATGTCCCTCATTCACAACAAGTGAAGAGTCCGAAATGAAAGAACACAAGATAGCATCATCCGGAGAACACTTGGGTGCGAAGACGAAGGTCAAAGAAAAGAATGAATATGGGAACTCGAAAGACTAGCAACCAACTCTGTGCAAAAATTGAGTGGAGTGATGTTGGGAGGGTGTGAAGGATGAAGACATGTGCGAACATGATCCTCAGCGTCATTGGGCGATGGTGGAATTGTTGAATGAGAGGGAGGTGAATAGTCCATTGAGATGGTACCTGCTCCCACATGGGATTGCGTAGTTTCATTGTTGATTTGAGGTAGCATTGGATGTGATCTAGCCACTAAAATTGGTGGAGAGGCTAAGGCACATGAGATCTCCAATACCTAGAAAGGGTTTGGGTAGATTCTAAACAGTTTGGGAAATATTAAAATAATTAATATTTTTAATGGAGTCCCTAAGTCTAAACTTAGGGAAAATAAAATATTAATGTGAATTAATATAAAATTGTGTTAGAATGGTCCAAAAGTCATGGATCAAGCTAGATCTAATCTTATCCATTGATTAGGGACTTAATCTCCGCAGTTGATTTGTCAATGAGAAAAGTATAAGAGGAGGCTTGAGGGTCACTTGGAGAACACACTGAGGGAGACTAGTCAGTGCAATTTCTGGAGCGGGGTTAGCTGAGAAATTGAACCAGTGGTCTGGTGAGTAGTCAGGAGGCAGCAAGTATGGAACAAAGAGACGGGATCAACCACTAGATATTAGCACTCAGGTAGGAGAGGTAGACATAGGTCATTTCAGGTAGACGCAGAGGCAGCGGGAGACTGCACAGTCATTAACTGGGCTTGCATGGGTGACACAGAGAGGCCCAGGGCTAATGTAGTCAATTAGGGGCTGATGCAAAGGGTCTGAGAGCCACACAAAGGTCAGCCGGGCTAAAGATGGGATTGTGAGAAGTGTTGGAGAATTTTTTTTTTCTCTTTGTGAGTAAGCGAGTTTGGCACCCTATTGTATTGAAGAATTGCTGAATAATAAAAACCTCCCTTGCTGCACTGGTTTTCCCCCATTGGGTTTTTCCAGGGATTGTTATCCAAAATAACTCTGTCAATGTGTTGATTCTTGTGCATATGTTTGTTTCTGTATTACGGTGTGATATATGCAACAATATTTATTTTAATGCTTATTTAAGTAATTTCATAAATAACTTATTGTGGAATAAGTAGGAAAAATAAATCAGTTTCTGTAGTGATAGAATTTTCACATGGTATCAGAGGGAGTAATTAGAGATAGGAAGGGAATATCAGTTATGGGTCGAGACCATGATGCAGAGGCATCCACGTCAGGGGACTCACACAAATTTTGAGAACATTGCACAAAAGAAAGAGATTTTGGTTTCTCTATGTTAGCTTCCATGCTGGAAGAAGAAGTGTTGTGTATGACTAGTGCTGCATCATCAAAAGTATGGTATATCAATGGTGGAGCCTCGTGGCATATGATAGGAATCAAGGAGTTTTTCTTAGAATATCGAGAAGATAAGATGAATTTTCATATCACAATGGGGAACAAGGCAAAGTGTACTCCAGTAGGGAAGGGTACCATAGTCTTTCAGATAGAATCGGGAGAATGGTTCCATGTTACAAATGCACTGCATGTACCAGGATTGGGGATGAACTTACTTTCCGTGTCACAACTACAACGAAAGGGCTAAGTGTTGAGTATGGAGCATGACTGTTTAGAGGTCTTTGTTTCAGCCGGATGTGTACCCCAGGAAGTTTGTACACCCCTCCACGTGAAGGGGTGTGGGGGGGACTTGTCCCCCCCGCGAGGGTCCGAGGGGGCTGATCCCCCCCGGCTGGGGGGTCCGGGGGCTAGCGGTCCCCTAGCGGGGATTCGAGGGCAGCACCCCCGAAGCTAAAAATAGATGTAAAATTTCCTTGTAAAAGTATAGTAATTTCTAGTCAATCTGGGTCGTTCATTAGGCGGATGATCTGACAGTAGAACTTATGTTTAGTTTAGTGTTTTTTTCCCTAGAAGGCAACCCCTCTCTTCATAATGAGGGCATTGTATTGAGGTTGTGTAATAGATGTGTATTCTCCAAGCGAGAAGCAGAGAGGTGAGACTGTGAGAGAAAATAGAGGATATTACAGCGGATCTACTGTAGGTTGTGTCTCTTCATTTTGTTGGATAATAGAAGGAAGGACTGGCTGTTCGGGGTGGATGTAGCCCAAACTGGGTGAACCACGTATATCTGTTGTCCTCTCTTGTTTTATGTGTTTCTGTGTTATATTTCTGCAATATTTATGTGTTCCATTGCTTCGTAATATATAATTTTCTAACAACTGGTATCAGAGTCGAAGGTCTATTTGGTTGATAAACTCGCAGGAAAGAAGGGTTCCTCGTTCGAGTGGGAGCAATGGTGGAAGATGGTAAGTTTAGGGTTGAGAAATTTAACGACCAAAACTTCTCACTGTGGAAGATGCAGATGGAATATTACATGTATCAGAAAGATCTATACCTACCATTGGGCGGAAAAACAAAGATGCCGACGGGTATGACAGATGAAGAATGGAACCTTCTCGATATAAAGGCACTCGGAACAGTACGGTTGTGCCTTACAGTGTCGGTCGCCTTCAACATTTTGAAGGAAACAACTAGAGAGGGTTTGATTAAGACGTTGGAGAACTATATGAAAAACCATCAACCTCAGATAAAACACATATTTCATTAGATTTGGAATTAAATAGTGGATCTAGAATTTCAAAATAACCAAAAAAATCAATTATGGTGAAGTGCTTGTAATAATTTTTTTCCAATTTTACTAAAATATGTGTTATAAGGTATTTCTTATGAAACAGTTATTTAATATGAATATGTCGAAAGGTGGATCTGTTGCAGACCATTTAAATGATTTTAATACTGTTACAAGTCAGTTATGTTCTGTAGGGGTAAACTTTGATGATGAAGTTAGAACTCTGTTATTCTTGTGCTCATTACCAAAAAGTTGGAATGGTTTAGTAATGGTCATTAGTAACTCTGTTTCTGGATCTAATACTGTAAAGTTTGATGATGTTGTCGGTGCTATCCTTAGCGAGGAAATGCGACGGAAAAGCTCTGGTGAGACATCAGGTAATGCTTTGAGTGCAGAGTCTAGGGGAAGAAAAATGGAAAGAGGAAAGAGCTCAGGATATCGCAGTAAATCAAGGAAAGGCAGATCCAAATCTAGATCGGGGATAGTGTGCTGGAAATGTGGAAAGAAAAGACACCTAAAGAAAGACTGTAGATCTTGGAAGGGAAAAGAAGGAGATGCATAACAAGAAAACAATCATAAAGCAAATGTGACAGGTGAGGTGTTACAAGATGCTTTGATTCATTCTTTTGAAAATATCACTGATTCTTGGGTGGTAGATTCAGGGGCCTCATGCCACACATGATAAGAAATACTTTCATAACTATGTTCAAAGAGATTTTGGACAAGTTCATTTGGGTGATGATAAACCCTGTAAAATTGTTGGAATGGGTAAGGTTCTTGTAAAACAGCAGAATGGAAACCAATGGCTACTAAAGGAGGTAAGGCATGTTCCAGATCTAAAGAAAAATTCGATTTCAACAGGGCAGTTAAGCAGTGAAGGTTGTGTGACAACTTTCACAGATAAAGCTTGGAAGGTTACCAAAGGAGCCCTGGTAATAGCAAAAGGCGAAAAGGTTGGTACATTGTATTTATGCAATGGTATTTCTAACTCTGTTAATGCTTTAACTTCGAAAGGAGCAGATGCAGCATTATGGCATCATAGACTTAGACACATGAGTGAAAAGGGGATGAAGATTCTTCACTCAAGGAATTTGTTGTCGGGTTTGAAAAATGTTGATTTGGACTTTTGTGAGAATTGCATTTATGGAAAACAAAAGAGAGTCAGATTTCTCAGAGTTGGGAAAGAAAAGAAGAGTGAAAAATTAGAGCTTGTGCATACAAATATATGGGGACCTGCTCAGGTATCATCTCTTATTGGCTCTCATTATTAGGTTACTTTTATTGATGATGCAACTAGAAAAACTTGGATTTATTGTATTAAGAATAAATGTGATGTATTTGATACTTTCAAGAAATAGAAAGCTTCGGTTGAGATTGAGACAAGAAAGAAATTGAAGTGTCTTAGATCAGACAATGGAGATGAATATTGCAGCAAAGAGTTTGATAGGTATTGTTCAGAACATGGAATTCGCAGAGAGAAGACAGTTCCAAGAACACCACAAGAAAATGGTGTGTTAGAAAGGATGAACAGAACAATCATGGAGCATGCAAGGTGCATGAGATTGCCTGCGGGATTGCCTTTACATTTTTGGGCAAATGCCGTAGATACTTTTGTTTATCTAATAAATAGAGGGCCTTCATGTTCCTTGGATGGTGGTGTTCCAAAGGAAGCATGGACAAGCAAAAATGTAAACTACTCTTTTTTAAAGCCTTTTGTTTTTGAGGCCTTTGTCCATATTAATAAAGAAAATAGAGAAAAGCTTGAAGCAAATTCAAAGAAATGTACCTTTATTTCATATGGTGTTAATGATTTTGGTTATCGCTTATATGATTACGAAAATCACAAAATCATTAGAAGAAGAGATGTAATATTAAATGAAAAGGTCTTGTATAAGAATCAGTTGCAGGAAAAGAAATAGGAAAAAGAAAACAAGGAATATGTAGTTCTTGATGAAATCACTAAAATAGTAAATGTGCCTAAAAATAATAATAATCAACAACCACAACAATAGAAACCACCACAACAGCAACAAGCACCCCAAACACCTTAAAGTGGTGTTAGAAGATCTACCAGGATAAGTAGACCCCCTGAACGATACTCTCCTTCATTATATTATTTATTATTGGCTGATTCTGGTGAACCCAACTGTTATGAAGAAGCAATGCAGGTTGAAAGCAAGAAGAAGTGGGAGGTAGCCATGGAAGAAGAGATGGACTCCTTAATGCATAACCAGACTTGGGACTTAGTCAAGTTGCCTGCAAGAAAAACTACATTGAAGAATAAACGGGTTTACAGGCTGAAGGAAGAAGATGGAGGAAACCAGAGGGACAAAGCTAAACTTGTGGTGAAGGGGTTTGCACAGAAGAAAGGTATTGATTTTCATGAAATATTTTCTCCTATTGTTAAAATGACTTCAATCATAACTATTTTAAGTCTAGTAAAAGCTGGAAATTTGCATCTTGAGCAGTTAGATGTAAAGATAGCCTTTCTCCATTGGGATTTGGAGGAAGAGATATATATGCAGCAGCCACAAGGATATGAAGTGAAAGGGAAGGAGAAACTAGTGTGCAGGTTGAAGAAGAGCTTGTATGCCTTAAAATAGGCTCCAAGGCAGTGGTATCTAAAATTTGACAAGTTTATGTCTAAACAAGGTTATACTAGATGTCACTCTGATCATTGTGTTTATCTGAAAAGGCAAAATGATGGCAGCTATATTATATTGTTATTGTATGTGGACGACATGCTTGTTGCAGTGTCTAACATGTAGGAAATAAATGTGCTCAAAAGGAAATTTGCAAATTCATTTGCAAGGAAGGATTTGGGAGCTGCAAAACAAATCCTTGGTATGAGAATAACTAGAGACAGGAAAAATCATAAATTAACATTGTCTCAGAATGAGTACATACAAAAGGTGTTGAAAAGATTTAACATGCACAATGCAAAACCAGTTAGTACACCTTTTGCTAGCCATTTCGAACTTAGTAAGGAAATGTGCCCAAAAGACCCAAGAAGACATGGATTATATGTCTAAAGTTCCATATGCATCAGCAGTTGGAAGCTTAATGTATGCAATGGTCTGCACAAGGCCTGATATTGCACATGCAATGGGAGTTGTAAGTAGGTACATGAACAATCCAGGAAAGGAACATTGGATGGCAGTGAAATGGATTCTCAGATATTTTAAAGGTACCACAAATCAAGCATTATGCTTTGGTGGTTCAAACATTTGTCTACAGGGATATGTTGATGCAGATATGGCGGGTGACAAAGATAATAGGAGGAGCACTACAGGATATGTATTTATTGATGGTGGAACAATTTTCTGTTGGGTTTCAAAAATCCAAAGTGTTTTTGCACTTTCAACAACGGAAGTAGAGTACGTTGCTGCTATAGAGTCTAGTAAAGAAATTATTTGGTTACAAAGGTTTATGGGTGAATTGGGTAAGGAGCATGATATGGGCACGTTATATAGTGATAGCCAAAGTGCCATTCATCTTGCAAAGAACTCAACATTTCATTCGAGGACTAAACACATATAGCTCAAGTACCATTTCATACGATCAGTGTTGGAAGATTGAGAGTTGAAGCTGGAAAAGATACACACTAGCCAGAATCTTGCAGATATGCTAACAAAAGTTGTAACTAGGGAGAAACTGAGAATATGCTCAGTTTCAATTGGTCTTCAAGGATGACGATGAATATGAGAAACAACCAGGTCCAAAGAGAAGTCATTGTCCATAAAATGAAGCAGCGGTGGAGTTGCTACAATCATTCTCCAAGTGGGAGATTGTTGTGTGTGGAGCATGATTGTTCAGAGGCCTTTGTTTCAGCCAAATCTATAACCCAGGAAGTTTGTACACCCCTCCACGTGGGGGGTGCGGGGGGGACTTGTCCCCCCCCGCAACGGTCCAAGGGGGCCAATCCCCCTGGCTAGGAGGCTGATCCCCCACCAGCTGGGGGGTTCGGGGGCTTGGGGGCAACGCCTCCGAAGCCAAAAATAGATGTAAAATTGCCTTGTAAAAGTATAGTAATTTCTAGTCAATCTGGGTCGTTCATTAGGCATATGATCTGACAGTAGAACTTATGTTCAGTTTAGGGTTCTTTACCCTAGAACGCAATCCCCTCTCTTTGTATGAGGGCATTGTATTTGAGGCTGTGTAATAGAGGTGTATTCTTTGAGTGAGAAACAGAGAGGTGAGACTGTGAGAGAAAACAGAGGATATTATGGCAGATCTGTTGTAGGTTGTGTCCCTTCATTTTGTTGAATAATAGAAAGGAAGGACTGGCTGTTCAAGGTGGACGTAGCCCAAACTGGGTGAACCACATATATATGTGTCTCTCTTTTTTTATGTGTTTTCTGTGTTTATATTTCTGCAATATTTTTTTTGTTCCATTGCTCCGTAATATATAATTTTCTAGCAATTATGACCTGAGAGACTTTAGGTTGACATACAACAGGCAACACTTATACTTATGACACCGTCACAATAGCAGGTGTAGTGGGAATTTTTGACATAAGTTGATTTTGTTGCATTCAATACACAACTCTTGGTTGTTCAGGCAGTATCGATACCCAACCACTGGATGCTATTCTAATTTGACCCGCATTTTGTTGGGAACTTTCATATGGTTGTTCTCCCAAAGGGAACAATGAAAAGGCATACTGGCCCCCCATATGGTGGCAACCCGATGTTCAAAGGGTAAATTGGTCTTTGGAGACTAGATTGCCCAAATTGATACTGATGTGAAGGATCAATTTGTTGAGTCTCAACATAATAAATTCTATATAAGATTCTGAACGGACAAATAGGAACAAACCATGTTGTCAAAATAGTCCCTGGGTGGACTCCATCTAACAGATGAGAACTAGTTGGAACAGATGGTATACCAACAAACATTATCATAGTAGTGGCAGGAGGCTCTACTGCAGGTGTATCAGATGACACAGTCCTAGATGTTGATGGTTGTTCAAACATATTGAGTCTATCCAAAAGATTTCTTAGCAATTCGACAAGAACTTACGATGAAGGGTGATTAAAAGAACTAAAATTTGTAACATAAGGGTGTAGGTGGATTCCAGTTCCAAAATGTAATGGGGTACTCAATGGAAGATCCTCTACAATCTCTTCTATAGCAATCAGTCTAGGTGGAAGATGTAGACTGTCAGGTCCGTAAAATATTTCGGGTGTTGAAGAAGGTATAGCTTCTACAACGACAGATACTGGAGGGGTGGCACCTTCTGAATTAGCCCTAGTGGGAGTTGGTTCAGGGAAAGAAGTGTTTACCGTTACACTAGGATTAGTTCTAATGTCCTCTTGTAACTACGGAACTTCTTCTGTAAAGGCAGGGGTACCAGAAATAATTGGAGTAACTGGAGTCCCTGATGATGTTGAAACACAAGTTTCAAATAAACCAGGAGATTTCGACCCAGATAAACAAGACCGTTTGGCCTAGAGTGGCTTCGTTTCCAGAGTCAAAGATAGTTGACTCATTAGCCTCCGTGAATGACAGGGTTTTGATTGACTTTCTTCCACAATTGCAGATTATTTTATAAACTCAAAATTAAAAGGGAAAAATGTTATTATGAATTAAATGAATTTTATGACGCTTTGACACAACTTGCTTTTTCAATTTTTAAGAGTCGAGAAAAAGCTAAAGATGACTCTAGTTGCCTTTGATTTTTAATGAGCCTAAAGTGACAAGTGCTCAAATGGACCTTTTCTTTTAGGGAGTCGAAAAGGAATGAAAGTGACTACTCTGGAGATCTAGAAAGAGGGACTACCAAACCAATCACAAAGCTGCAATATACACCTTGGTGGTAAATTAAAGAGAAATTACCAAGGATTTCACGTACGACAGTCAATCTTCCCAAATGTTTTGTTCAATGCATTGCGATCGATAGGGCGGAAAACACAGCTTCCTAAGGATAAAGGATATTAGCCTATTTTGGTCTCCAAATATATGCTCGATGGTACGGGGAGCACAAGTCTGTACTAGCACTTGTAGTATCAAAGAGGAGGAATCACCCAACCTTCGATGAAAATGATAGTTACCGGGTTTTACAACGTCGAAATACATCTCTAGCCTAGACTCCAAGATGTTGTGTGTTAGGTTCCAAAGCATTTTTATGTTCATTGAGGTTTATTTTAAAGTTTATCTTTCATAAGAAGTTTTCCTTTCAAGGTTCACCACGTGATCTAGATGTAAAATTCCTAAATATGCAATCTAAAATGATAAACAGTTGTTTGTTTTCTTTTAGCAATGAAAATCCTAGCTACTAAGGAAAGAAAAGTATGATTCTTTCAATAGAGAGCAGAAAGCACACACTAAATGCACATTTCCTAAATCATTTTCCGCATCTAGTCTAAATGCAAATGTACATGCATGTATTTGTTTTTTCGCTTCCTTAATGTGTGAATGCCAAAAACGAAACTAAGTACAAATCTAAACTACTTTCTTCAAAGTGACACTTTAACAATTTCTTTTCAAAACGAAAGGAAGACTAAGATGAAACTTTCAATTTCGAATGGAAAATTCATTCGACACTTCAAATATTGACAATTCAAATCAAATACAATGGCAAAAGTACAATCAACTATCTAAAAGAGGAAGACTTTACGACACTCTTTTTCTTGACTCAAAACAACAGTTGCGACACTTTTGAATCAAAATACAACAGTTCGATTAAGCTACTCTTTGCAAAGGAGGACTATAGATGATGAAAAATACATAAGAAACATTTACAATTCCTTATCAATGGAGGCTAAATAATGTAAAGGAAGAAGACTTCAACAATGATACACTAATCATAAGCAGCAAAACTACTGAATAAAGCTAAAAACAATGAAGAAAAAACAAAAATCCAGAGAGGGAAATAGTCTCATTCAATCATCGCACCTGTCCTTAAGGGAAACAGGGATGCATCTCACCTACAACACATAGGAGGTGTGATGCATCTAGACTACTAATGAGAGATAGTGCGATGGTCCAGGGACGAGACTGAGCTTGGTTTTCACTCACAATGTGCAGCTAAGTTCAGTGATTTAGGCCGAGCTTATGATGGACAGTAAACACAAAGTATAGGGGTATGATCCAATGAGCTTATTGAGCCACCACCAGGGCACTTAGGATGTTTGCAAGTTAGATTTTTAGTTCATAAACCAACCCAGAGATTGACTGAAGCAGTGTTGATCTACTTTACAGTTGCATAGAAAAAGCAGTTCGAAGGCTAGCTGGCTCAACTTCAGGCTCAATCTGTAGTTTATAAAGCAAACAACAGTAACAAACAAAAAAACTATTCACTCCCCAATGGAGTCGCCATTTTGTTTCCAGGAAAACTAGTGTCTATTCAGATCTGTTAGTCCCACTAAGACCGGTAGCTATCTTAGAAACAAACAATTCAAAATAACTTGTGTTTTCCTTTATGGAAGATAGATAAGGGAGAAGCAAAGAGTACCAACCTTAATATTTCGCTTGGCTCCTTGCGTGTTTCCTCTCTCCTTTGATAGAGCTTGCCACTCCTTTCTCACTTGTCCCACTTCAAAGAAAATTTATAGAGGCAAAGCAACAAGAAACAATCAAAGCATAGAGATATATGATGCCATAAACATTGTAGAATCAAAAGTACATTAACCATACAATTGTATACACAAATACAAGATTCATAAACACACAAGTATATGGAGGAAAACTCAAATAACTTTATTGATAGTAGAAGTAGAAGAGAGGATTACAACACAGCTGTCTGATCCAGCATCATCCTCCCAACATGAAAGCCCTCTTCACCTCATGAAAAGCAAGATCACCCAACAATACAATGTCTCAAAGAGAAACCAAAAACACTTCCTTACAAAATACAAAATTCCAACCCCCTGGATCTCTAGGATGAGGGATCCATATATAGATATTTCCAGGGGGGTGAGTCAACTTCTAGGTTTTTGATTAGTGTCATTTCACTAATAGTTCTTGGTTCCACTTGGAGATTTCATGATATCTTACTCATCCCTTGGTGAATTCAGAGAGGCAAGTGTCATATTAACAATTTCTAGAAGATTCTTTGGGTTTCCACTTAGCCAACTGCCTCTACCATTTGTCTACTCTCGCCCATCAGACCCTACAGAAGTCCTTTTCAGTATGCATCGCACCCTTCATGTGTAATAGGTGAGATGCATCGCACTTTGACCAAGGAGTAGTCTGTATGGATCAGTTTTGACTAGTTCTGAGTAGCTTTTCAGGTGGAACTTCTGGGAAATGATGTAATCAGCTGACCTTGATCCCTTAGGGTATGAAACAACACTTTTAGGGGTTTAAGAGCCCTTGGTTTATCGACATATGTGATCAGGGTTGCAGTGCCCAAATATGTCTATAACATGTAGACCCTCCTATAGTTATCCACCCTCCTTTCCATCCATCCCACACCTGCACCACCTTATCATCATTGATTTCTTTCCTTCCTATAAAAAAACACAGAAACCAGTTTTTAGAAAAAGAAAAAAAACAAAAAAATAAAGGGAGCAGCACCTTAATTCTCACCTGCAACTTAGAAAGTACCTCCCCATATTCATCAACATCTTTGGAATCATCCTCATTTCTCCCAGGACAAAAATCAGCTAAGGGAGAAGCAACTATAGGAGCTCCTGTAGGAATTCCTGTAGCAATTGATCCCATTAAAATCAAGCCACAACAGCAAAAGAAGTGAAACCATGAGATTGAAGGGGAAATTTGAAGCTAGATCCAACCAGAGGATACCTACACAAAGCAAACCAGCCACACATTAGGAAGCATAGAGCATGAAGTAGAGAAGATAAAGGCATGCAGCAACTGAAATACAAGCATGCAGCAGCAAAAGGAACCAAAATGCCTCACAACACATACATTTGACTCATAGGTAAGTGACTAACCCTCTCCTCTATTGCATCTATGTAATTGGAAAATATGCATAAGCAAATGAGATGGTTAGGGTTGAACTAGAAAAGGTGGCCAATTAACTGGCCACCCTCATCCAGTTGACTGTGCTCATCCAGAGATGCCACCACATGTGTGCCTAGTCAACTCAGAGAAAAATCTAAAGGAAAGGTAGTGGAGAATATACAAACTCCAATGCAATGATGGGAAGTGATTGCAAGAAAGAGCCATGATGACAAGGTAGTGGGGACCAATGGTCCAAATATGGCAACGTACATTTTTGCCAACTCACCCCATCACCAGAAATATCTAAAAGAAGAAATAAGTATTCCTCCTCAAAACTCCTTCACCACCTTTTCTTTCATTCCATCCTCATCCACTTATCTACAACAAGCTCTCTGTCACCACCATAGCCTCAAAACCATCATTCTCCATCACTTTCATCCATCCTCTTGCTATCGGCATTCTACAGGAGCAGTAACAAGTTCTACAGGAGCACCTACAACCAGTTCTACAAGAAGGGAAGTGAGCAGTTTTTAAGGAGAAAACATGAGATTTTTGCTCGATTTCAAGTCTAAAGAGGTAGGTTCTATGCATTCTCACCTTTATTATAAATATGTGCAAGGAATGATATAACTTTGAGGAGGAATTGAGTCCATAGAAGAAGAGGAATTCCATAAAAAAAAAATTGCCTATTTTCTTAAAAAAAACACAGTTTTTCTCTGTTTTCCTGTTTATTCAAAATTCTTATCTCCATCTCTACCTTGGGTGTTCAAAAGAAGTATAAGCACAATGACATGGGGATTCATGAGGAAGGATCCCACAAATTCAACCAGGTTCCATGAACATCCTGAAGTAGTAGCCATTTTCACCAGAGCAAATTGGATGCCATCTTTTGAAAAATTCCGAGGGTTTGATGAAGAAGTGGCTCAGGAAATTGCCCATTCTTTAGTCCCTCACTCAAGAACGCATGCCACTATTACTTTTAGAGTTCTCTCCATGAAAATCACCCCAAAATTTATCGTAGGGTTACCACCCTTCCTCTTGGATTACCTTGGAGCAAAGATAAAAAGCCAATTGGACAATTTGCCAAGAAAAACTTCTTCCAACCCAATGAACATTGTTGAAAAGTGTGTAACAAGAAATGCTTGTTGAGAATGCAACAAGATGATGGAGCTTACTGGAAAGGAGTCGCCTTCACTAAGTGGTCCCACAAGCAAGTTTTGGCACAACATCTATTTTTAGACTATGTCTATTTTTAGACATATGGATCATGGTCTATGAGTTGCAGGATGTTGTTTATGGATGATTGGTCATGTTGGGAAAAAATAGATGGACTTTTATTTTTTGGATCACATTGGCGTGATCAGAGTCTATTTTTAGACTGTTAGGTAAAAATAGAAACAGTCAAATATTATTAGCCCTTAGTAATATTTGGACTCTAAACTTTATCTTATTCTCTTGGAGCACTTCAGTTGGAGCTACAGATGTGGCACATGCAACTGCCTGAAGGAATCACATGGTTACCTATGGGTTGACTAAGCTATTGCATGAAGGACTTTAGTTAGAACTCAAGTGGTTGAGTTCTATGGAGTTATATGAGCAGTTAATGGAGTTGTCTTTAGTTTGACTTAGTTGAACTAGTTGTATTTAGTCTAACTGGCCAATAGAATAAGTGATGAGTTGTGTGAATTAGTTATTAATTAATTCACTAATTATTAACTCATAATGCAACTGAAGAATACATCAATTAACTCAATGCATGGACAGTTCAGTGGATACAAGTGTTAGAGGTAAGTGAAAGGGTGAGTTGTGACTATCAGTTCTGCATGAGATCTTGCACAATCAATGGATTGAGTATGCCCATGAGAATTGCGCAGTAGATTCCCAATATTATATCATGTGCTCACGTGATTTCCAGTGTGAGTGATTTTCCAAGGTAAATAGAACTTGGAATGAGTTTGGATTCATTCATTCTCGTGCAGGTATTGTGTAGTGGAGGCAGGCAAGAAGCGGAGGAGATTTGGAGATCAGATCTGAGTTGTATTGTGTGTAACAAGTGGAGATAGCGCTGGATACTTGTGAAGAGTATTGTACTATGTATTGTTACATGTTCTCAATCAATATAAATACAGATAGTTGGGGTTTTTAGCGAGATGCTTTCCCCGGGAAAATATTGTGTTGATATGTGTGATTGATGCTTCTATGTGCGCTTGTTATTGTTTCTGCTTCTGTAAATTGATGATCAATGTAGAGGAGGTTATGTATTATGCATTTATTTTGATAGTGTATAATCGGGATAATCTCTGTGAATATGTGTCATATTATTCAAATTTCTACGTAGAAGACAAAAATGGCATTAGAAGGTCAAGCATACCTTACCCTTGGGATGAGGTCAATTACCAAATTATCAAATATATTTCCTATGAAGGGAGGTCTAGCATATTTTATGGCTACCATTTTAGACTTCTCCATGAGCTGAGATATGGCATTGACACTCCAACACTCGAGAAACTCAGCATCCCCTATTTTCTCCTGCAGTCCCTCATACACTCTAGCATTAAGTTGAAGGTAGGAGGACCAGATCATTTGGCTCACCATGGGTTAATTAAACTGTTAGTGGAAGAATCCCTCCATACCTTCACAATCCTCATAGGATGGGAAATCTTCTGAAACATGATAGCAGAAGATGATATAAAGGCCCTCACATATGATCTCAATCCTTCTAATAGTGAGGGGGAAGAATAGCAAGGGGGAGAAGGGGAGCAAACTGAGGAACAAACAGAGAGGGAGGAAACCAAAATAGAGGAGGAATAAAGCAAAATAGAACAAAAGGAAAAAAACCAACAGAGATAGAAAAAAAGAAAGAATGAGAGGAAAAAGGGCCAGAAAACATAGAAGTGTCTCCTGAAACCCTAGAAAGAAAGGCACCAGCTGCTCTCACTACCGTCAGCACCCCAATTAAAACCAAACAAAAGAGGAAGAGGAAGGCCTCAATGTATTTTAGGGATTGAAAGAGCACAAGGATCAAACAAGGGAAGCCCTAGCCTTCTTCTAAAGTGCCCATTGTAAGAAGATTCACCCACTGTCAAAGGGGAAGAATCTCCCTCTAAAACCCCTACCACATATGAAAGTGGGACTCCCAGATCTTAAACCTGGAAGGAAAGAGTGCAACTATAGGACTCAAAAATAGTTCTATAGGATGCAGAGACTATTCTATAGGAGACCTTGTCAAGACTGCAGGAGACCGAAAATCTTGAAAAAAGACTAGAAGAATAGCCAAAGGGGAAGGAGGAAGCTACAGAGCTACAAGAACCTGACCCCCAGCCTAGTTTGGGCTCTTACTACAATCTTCTTGAGGGGGGAAGAATCATTTCACGGAAATTTGCAATCCCATTTTTCTTTTGAGTTGGAGAAAGAAAGAATAAGGAGCCATAGATGGATGCAAATCGCTAAATCCAAGGGGGTAGAGAATATTGGCCACATGGAGAACAATCTTAGAGAAATGGGTAGGGAGTTAAGTGTTGTCAGACATAGAGAGGCAATCACAATAACTCACTTTGAAACAAACAATGAGTTGCTAAGAAGACAGCTGCAAGAAAAAGAGACACAATTGGCATGCATGGCGAGCTGGTCTGTGGAGGCACTGAGTGTAGAACACTAGAAAAATCATATGGATTATACCTCAAGGACTAATGGCTACAGTTTCAGATAAATACTTGGCACAGAGAGTTACAATGCCTTTCTAAGATTATAGACAATTTATGTACCTATGTGACCAAAGTTCATCAAAAGACAAGGAAAAAATATCAGAGTTCTATTTGTGTAACATGGCCCTCACCGATATGAATGTGTGGGACCCCAATGTTATAGGGGACCTGCAACTAATGGCCATGGAATCATGGATGAATCATGAGGCATTGAGGGCAGCAGAGATAAGGAATTCGATGATAAAGGAGAAGAATGAGCCCTTAATGATCAAAGCTGAGCCATTAGACCCCATGGTTGTCATCAACACACACCAGCTGCTTGCAAATAATACCCAAATTGCCCCTAAGTATATCAAAGTTCAAGCTCAGGCCATTGCACATTTTGAGGATATGGAAAGATTAATTGGAGATGATTGTATTCATGCTTGTATTAGGAAGTGGAATACAATGCCACATAGCATGCAGATCAAGGAGTATCACTCCCCAACAAGGATGAAAGAAGCATTAAGAAGAGTGCCACTATACAAGCACTCTATGCAGAGTCTAAAGGTCAATTGGATTGGCCTCAAACTGAGTCCCCCACTATCGCTAGGCCTGCTAGAGGACAGAAAGGAGGAAGAATAGTGACAACAGTGGGAAGAGGTGGACAGAAAGGTAGGATTCCATGACAAAGAAGAGGACCTCACATCAGAAGCATGGGATGTTAGGGAAGCCCTCAGGGCCATCTGTTAGAAAATTATATATTACAGAGCAATGGAACACAGAGAATATTGCATAAATATAAATGCATAAAACCAGAGAGACATAGATATACATGGTTCACCTAGTTTGGGCTACGTCCACCCCGAACAGCTAGTCCTTCCTTTCTATTATACAGCAAAATGAAGAGACACAACCTACAACAGATCCGTTGTAATATCCTCTATTTTCTCTCACAATCTCACCTCTCTGTTTCTCGCTTGGAGAATACACATCTATTACACAACCTCAAATACAATGCCCTCATACAAAGAGAGGGGTTGCCTTCTA
>APFE030409627.1:82207-118893 GCA_000404065.3 Pinus taeda | reverse complement strand
ATAATAATGCTCCACACCCAACAATCTCCCACTTGGAGAATATTGTAGCAACTCCACCGCTAATTCATTTGTTGGACAATGACTCCTCTTTGGACCTAACTATTTCTCATCTTCATCGTCATCCTTGAAGACCAATTGAAATTGAGCATATTCTCAGTTTCTCCCTGGTTACAACTTTTGTTAGCATATCTTCAGGATTTTGGCTAGTGTGTATCTTTTCCAGCTTCAACTCTCCATCTTCCAACACTGATCGTATGAAATGGTACTTGAGCTATATGTGTTTATTCCTCGAATGAAATGTTGAGTTCTTTGCAAGATGAATGGCACTTTAGTTATCACTGTATAATGTTCTCATATCATGCTTCTTACCCAATTCACCCATAAACCTTTGTAACCAAATCATTTCCTTACTAGCCTCTGTAGTAGCAACATACTATGCTTCTGTTGTTGAAAGTGCAACAACACTTTAGATTTTTGAAACCCAACTGACAACTATTCCACCTACAGTAAATACATATCCTATAGTTCTCCTCCTATTATCTCTGTCACCTACCATATCTACATTAACATATCTCTGTAGAGAAATGTTTGAACCACCAAAGCATAATGCTTGATTTGTGGTACCTTTAAAATATCTGAGAATCCATTTCACTGCCATCCAATGTTCCTTTCCTAGATTGTTCAAGTACCTGCTTACAACTCCCATTGCATGTGCAATATCAGGCCTTGTTCAGACCATTACATACATTAAGCTTTCAACTGTTGACGCATATGGAACTTTAGACATATAATCCATGTCTTCTTGGGTCTTTGGGCACATTTCCTTACTAAGTTTTAAATGGCTAGCAAAAGGTGTAGTAACTGGTTTTGCATTGTGCATATTAAATATTTTCAACACCTTTTGTATGTACTCATTCTAAGATAATGTTAATTTGTGATTTTTCCTGTCTCTAGTTATTCTCATACCATGGATTTGTTTTGCAGCTCCCAAATCCTTCATTGCAAATGAATTTGTGAATTTTCTTTTGAGCACATTTATTTCCTACATGTTACACCCTGCAACAAGCATGTAATCTACATACAATAACAATATAATATAGTTGCCATCATTTTGCTTTTTCAGATAAACACAATGATCAGAGTGACATCTAGTATAACCTTATTCAAACATAAACTTGTCAAAATTTAGATACCACTATCTTGGAGCCTATTTTAAGCCATACAAGCTCTTCTTCAACCTACACACTAGTTTCTCCTTCCCTTTTACCTCATATCCTTGTCGTTGCTGCATATATATCTCTTCCTCCAAATCCCCATGGAGAAAGGTTGTATTTACATCTAACTGCTCAAGATGCAAATCTTCAACTGCTACTAAACTTAAAATAGTTCTGATTGAAGTCATTTTAACAACAGGAGAAAATATTTCATCAAAATCAATACCTTTCTTCTGTGCAAACCCCTTCACCACAAGTCTAGCTTTGTACCTTTGTTTTCCTCATCTTCTTCCTTTAGCCTGTAAGCCCATTTATTCTTCAATATAGTTCTTCTTGCAGGCAACCTGACTAAGTCCCAAGTCTATTTATGCATTAAGGAGTCCATCTCTTCTTCCATGGCTACCTCCCACATCTTCCTACTTTCAACCTGCATTGCTTCTTCATAACATTCGAGTTCACCACAATCAGTCAACAATAAATAATATAATGATGGAGAGTATCGTTCAGGGGGTATACTTATCCAAGTAGATCTTCTAACACCACTTTCAGGTGTTTGGGATGCCTGTTGCTATTGTGGTGGTTGTTGTTGTTCTGGTTGCTAATTATTATTATTTTCAGGCACCTTTACTTTTTCAGTGATTTCATCAAGAATTGCGTATTCATTGTCTTCTTTTTCCTGTTTCTTTTCTTGCAACTAATTCTTATACAAGACCTTTTTATTGAATATTACATCTCTGCTCATAATGATTTTGTGACTTTTGTAATAATATAAGCGATAACCAAAATCAGTAACACCATATCCAATAAAGGTACATTTTTTTGACCTTGCCTCAAGCTTTGTTCTATTTTATTTATTAATATGGACAAAGGCCTCACAACCAAAAGGCTTTAAAAAGGAGTAGATTACCTTTTTACCTATCCATGCTTCCTTTGGAACACCACCATCCAAGGAACTTGAAGGCCCTATTTTTATTAGATAAACAACAATATCTACAGCATCTGCCCAAAAATGTAAAGGCAATCCTACATGCAGTCGCATGCACCTTACACGCTCCATGATTGTTCTGTTCGTCCTTTCTGACACACCATTTTCTTGTGGTGTTCTTGGAACTGTCTTCTCTCTATGAATTCCATACTCTGAACAATACCTATCAAACTCCTTGCTGCAATATTCACCTCCATTGTCTGATCTGAGACACTTCAATTTCTTTCATGTCTCAATCTCAACCAAAGATTTCCATTTCTTGAAAGTATCAAATACATCAAATTTATTCTTAATACAATAAATCCAAGTTTTTCTAGTTGCATCATCAACAAAAGTAACATAATAATGAGAGCCACCAAGAGATGATAACTGAGTAGGTCCCCATACATTTGTATGCACAAGCTCTAATTTTTTGCTCTTGTTTTCTTTCCCAACTCTAAGAAATCTGACTCTCTTTTGTTTTCCATAAATGCAATTCTCATAGAAGTCGAAATCAACATTCTTCATACCCGGCAACAAATTCCTTGAGTGAAGAATCTTCATCCCATTTTCACTCATGTGTCCGAGCCTATGATGCCATAACGCTACATCTACTCCTTTGGAAGTTAAAGAATTAACAGAGTTAGAAATACCATTACATAAATATAATCTACCAACCTTTTCACCTTTTACTATTACCAGAGCTCCTTTGCTGACCTTCTAAGCTTTATCTATGAAATTTTTTACACAACCTTCACCACCTAATTGCCCTATTGAAATGAAATTTTTCTTCAGATCTAGAACATGTCTTACCTCCTTTAGTAGCCATTCGTTTCCATTCTGCTATTTTACAAGAACCTTACCCATTCCAACAATTTTACATGATTTATCATCACCCAAACAGACTTGTCCAAAATCTCCTTGAACATAGTCATGAAAGTAATTCTTATTAGGTGTGGCATGGAATGAGGCCCTTGAATCTACCACCCAAAAATCAGTAATATTTTCGAAAGAAAGAATCAAAGCATTTTGTAACACCTCACCTATCACATTTGCTTCATGATTGTATTCTTGTTGTGCATCTCCTTCTTTTCCCTTCTGAGATCTACAGTCTTTCTTTAGGTGTCCTTTCTTTCCGCATTTCCAACACACTATCCCCGATCTGGACTTGGATCTACCTTTCCTTGATTTACTATGATATCCTAAGCTCTTTCCTCTTTCCATTCCCCCCCCCCCCTAAACTCTGCACTCAAAGCATTACCCGATGTCTCACTGGAGCTTTTCTGTCGCATTTCCTCACTAAGGATAGCACCAACAACATCATCAAACTTTAAAGTACTAGATCCAAAAACAGAGATACTAATGGCCATTACTAAACCATTCCAAATTTCTGGCAATGAGCACAAGAATAACAGAGCTCTAACTTCATCATGAAAGCTTACTCTGATAGAACATAACTGACTTGTAATAGTATTAAAATCATTTAAATAACCATTTCATAAGAAATACCTTGTTTGAGGCCGAGGGTTTTTCATATAGTTTCTTCAACACCTTAATCAAACCCTTTGTCATTGTTTCCTTCAAAATTTTGAAGGCAACCGACGCTGTGAGGCACAACCGTACTATTCTAAGTGCCTTTCTATCGAGAAGGTTCCATTCTTCATCTGTCATACCCATCGGCATCTTTGTTTTTCCACCCAATGGTAGGTACAGATCTTTTTGATATAGATAATCTTCCATCTACATCTTCCACAGCAAGAAGTTTTGGCCATTAAATTTATTGACCCTAAAACTACCATCTTCTACCATTGCTCCCACTCAAATGAGGAACCCTTCTTTCCTATAAGTTTATCATTCAAATAGACCTTCAACTTTGATACTACTTGTTAGAAAATTATATATTACAGAGCAATGGAGCACATAGAATATTGCATAAATATAAACACAGAAAACACATAAAACCAGATAGACACATATATACGTGGTTCACCCAGTTTTGGCTCATTTTGCCTCCTAAATTAGTTTAATCCACCATTCTCTTAGCTTATTGCATGTTTTTTTATTATATTTATGCTTCTAGAGTGAGTTGCGTTGGTCATTATGCCATGGAGTCTAATATGTGTTTAATGCAGATTTTTGTTCAAATTTGGAGATAAAGTCAATGATTTAATGGACAATTGGTAGTAATAATTCAAAGTAGACAATGGATATGATTTATATGAGGGTATTCCCCTCATTTATGACTCCCCACTTTGAATTCTCCATCATGCAACTCAGAGCACGAACAACCACATCAATGCACTAGGAGGCAACCGAGCAAGTGGAGGATAACTTATGGTTATCTCAAGTTTTGGGAGCCAAGCCTCCCTAATTTTAAGGAAGCTATTGGGAGCTTCAGTTTTATAAGTAGAGAGGCCTAGGGCCTCATTAGGAATTTTGGTCAAATTTTCAAATTTTTGTTGCATCTTTGCTCTACTCAACTTCGAGCCTACTTTTGTTGACAGTTTCATGTAATCCTATTATTATTTTGATAATAAAGATGGGATCCTTTTTGAGCTAGCACTGAGTCTTCTCAGAGGGCTGAAGCTCTTGGGTTAGGGCTTGATCCAAGTAGCCAAGCTCCTCTTTTCCTGTACTTTTATGTTTAATTTCAGTTTATGAATTAGTTGTTGTTAGATAAATTTCTTTCTTGGTTAAGAATAGGTTGCTTTTGGTGATTTATAAGGTTGTTTCCATTTCATTTTTCTGTATTAAGTTGAAAAATGATAGAAAGAAGATACAAAAAGGCCATCAACAGAGCCTTGACCTCATTTCCTCCCCTTGGGACCATGAACTGAGGCCAAGACCCTCTTGCTGCCACAAAAACATAGATTTTCCTTCTCCATAGGATTTCTAGTGTTGTAGTTTGTTAAAAGGTTAATGCTTTGCTTCAGATCTATTTCACCATGCTCATTCACTAGTCCCATATCCCAATCCCATATCTCCATTCCCATTTCCCAAAATCTCACATGAAAATTTCCAAACCCTAGTCCTAGACTAAAAACTCCCAAACTATTCTCTAATTCCCTATTCCCTTAACTAAACCCTACCCCAACAGTCCCTAAATCCCTCATTGTTTCCACCCTCCATAGTCCCACATATCACTATTCCCCTTGGTGGCAAAGGTCAAGGCACACCATAAAATCAACTATTTTGCATCAAGACAGTTCAAGGCAGCTCCAAGATAGTTCATCCACTAGTAGAGATGGCATCTGATCCGTCATATGATCACAAAGAAGAGACACACGCTGACTCTCCCAAAAGGTACATGCACCGAGGAGGCCTCATAGAGGTGTCAAAAACATAAAGAAAAATCGCCAAGGCTACCCCAAAGGAGGAGGGTAGAGTTCACTTCACTTGAGCAAGAGATCAACGCCGATCGAGAGTTTTGGCTTGAGAGGATCAGCATTCATATTGAGAAGCTGTTGGTGAAGGAAAACAATAACAAGGACATACTCAGGCTAATGAAAAATCATTATTGGGCACGACCTCATGTTTGCAAAGCAAGGATCAAAATCCTAAAGGCAAGACTAAGGAGGGCACTAAAACGACGCAAAAGGCATGATAGGCTTCGAATATTGGCTGAAGCTTCTTTGGCTGACCATGATACTTGATGATGGACCTTCAGTCCAAATTCAGCAAATTTGGAGAAACTTTTGTCAATTTTGAATTTTTTTGCTTCAAAACAGATTTTCTTGCCCAACGCGTAGCATTACTTGGCGCACACTTATAATTGGGAGATCCTTTGGAGGAAAAATTTGCATTTCTAGATTTTTTTTATGAAAATTTATGCATGATCATGAATTACCTAATGATTAAATCAAGTTCTGGGTTGCCTAAAGGGTCAAAAACACACAAAAAATGACCTTTCTGCCACCTTTTGCACCCACAGAAGCAGTGTTAGGAGATTGGATTTGTGGAGCGGCAAACGGACACTAAATCTAGAAATTCCAGTTGGGTTGGAAAGTAGACAGACAGGGCTTTCCAACTAGCTATCATGAGCTCAATTCTGACTTCGGGAAGGCCCACAAAATCAGCCTCAAAGTTGTGCTACGCATATAGATTTCAGGCGCAACGCATAGGGAAATTTGGCCTATTTTTCACTCAGCAGCTCGAGTTTTCGCCCAGTTTGGACTAGTTTCACTTTTTCATGTAACTCTTGATTTATCTTGATGTAAATTCATGAATTTTCTGTAATTTTGGCACATTTTTATTCATCCATGTAGATTCATTCACTAAAAAGTGAAAAGATAGTGAATGAATAAGTTTCCTTTCATATATAGGCAAGTTGTTTCATTGCCTATTTTTTAGTTCCTTGTTTAGATATGGTTGAAACAGATCCTAGAATGATGATCTAGACCCATAGAGGCATGGGAAAGAGTTAGGATTGTCTATATCATGTAATTTCTCAATCATTTTCAGGGTTGGACACTGGGGATTGCTTGGCACTCCATTGTACATTTGATTTCTGCATTTTTGGCAAAGGAAAGACCAAGGTTTGTAGCACTTTTTGGGATCCTTGTGACTCTGTGTTTTGATGGTTTTTTTCTCTATGTAATTTGTAAGTTCAATGATATTTATGTGTACCATTTCCTTTCTCTTTTGCTTCTGAAATTAAACAAATGAGTGGCAAAGGTAGAGTCCATTAGCTTGTTGTGCTCTGCCTACTAGTTTTGTTTAATTCTCAATGTTTTCTTCAGTTTGAAGAGGATTATTAATACCCTCTTGCCTTCTTCAGCTTCTCACCAGTCTGAACCCTCCATCTTTACAAATCAAAGCATCAAAATGATTTCCTTTCTTTCCCCAATCAGAACTCTGCAAAACTGGCCTTCATCCCCGGACCCTAATTTGCCTTTCCCTTGATTCCAACAAAACCCGAAAAAAAAAAACAACTCAAATCCTTGCACTTCACACCTAAAATTAGTTTTTTTTAGTTCAGTCATCTCAGGTCCCCTCGATTATCTTTTGCTGAGATTGACCCGGAGAGAGCCCTCTCCTGTCCTCGTAGGGCTAGCTACGAAGCTGAGTGTGGTTTGATGTGGACCTAGAAGCTTACCTTTTCAACCTGAGGTAAATCTAGGCTCCAACATAGTGGCAACTCCATTGGGGAAGAAAGTTCATTTTCATTGTTTGGCTTTGTAGACTATAGACAGAGCCTGAAGTTAGCTAGGTAGACTTTGAAACGCTTTTGCATTGCATTAGCAAAAGTAGATGAAAGTTGCTTCAGTCAATCTCTGGTCTAGTTTATAAACTGAACATCTGATCTAAATGATCACCCTAGTACATGTATCAAGTCAGATCTGATTGTTGATGGTGGACAACGATCACACACCAAAAAGTCTGAAATCATTCACCTGGCGACTCTAAATCAGTTTTGAGATCAGATCCAAGGACTCCACTGGAGGATGAACCTGACTAGCAAAAACATGAAAGGACAATATGGACAGATCAGGTATTCAAGTTGGAATTTCATCCAAGACATTTTGTTCTTTGTTATAAATTATTTCTTCTCTTTTCTCGAGAATGTCAAGAAGGCTTTGCAAAGTATACTATGTTTGATAAGAGATCCTTGGCCTGAAATTGATTCCTTCCCTTTGAAGATTGTAAATACCAAAGATTTGCATGCCTTTGAGCTTGATCAAGACCCTTTTTCCGAATCTTGTGATGATCATCTTCAAACTGATGAACCTCAAGAGACCAAGACTGATTCTGCAGCATTTTTACATACCCCACTACCTTGTAAAATTCTAGATCGATACAAGCCTCTAATTTTACCTCCTATATCCCATGCTTTCCCTAAAAATCATGATCTATATCAACCAAGATTTGATGGTGAACGCGACAACATCACTGCTGAGAGACATGTTCTGAATTTTGAGTATTTTCTTGACCTTTTCGAAGTTGATGAAGAAGATGTCAGTATAAGGCTTTTTGCTCTTTCTTTGCAAGGCAAAGTCAAGAGTTGGTTCAAAACCCTACCTGATGCGAGCATATTAGATTTCTAGCAGTTCGTCAAAATTTTCCTCGACAGGTGGGTGATCAGACAAAACCCTTTCTTGATTATAGAAGAATATAACCAACTGAAAAGATTGCCAGGGGAGACAGTACAATAGTTTTCTGCCAGATTTAACCAAGTTTATTATTCGATGCCTGTTAATATAAGACCTCCTCCTGGATCCACTCTCTTGCACTACCCGAGTGCCTTTGATCCGGAAATGGAGTTTCAGCTGAGAGAAAGGAACCTTGCAACACTTGAAGAGATGCAGAACAGTGCAGTAGATGTAGAGGCTCATTTGCTGATCCGAAGGGCAAAGTTGAAGGAAGAAGAGATGAAAAAATAGATCTAGATGAATCGACATCTCTAGAGGTTATGCTTGACATTTTGGTAAGTGCAATGGAAGAGATGATGCAAAGGATCATCACAAGGAATGAGTATAATGTTCAAGCCCATGGCTCGTTGATTGAAGAAGAACAAGTTCCTGATCCAAAACATTTTCTTTCATATCCTAGTTATCATAGATCTGATAGTGATTGTTTTATAGATCATCTTAGAGAAGAGAGATCTGTTGATATGACATGTATGCTTGATGATGTGTTTTATACTGATGATTTGCCTCAGTTTGATCAGTATGATGATGATTATGTTCTCTAAACAAAAGCTAATATTGCAGACAAACCGGCATCTAGTTTGTGGGAGGAATAAGTTCATTTTCAGCAGCTCGAATACAATGTTTAGCCATAACATATCAGCTATGACAGTGATGAGGAAAGTGCAGCAAATTTTGAAGTAAGTGAAGGATCTTTGCCTTTTTGTTTTGCTTCGTTTCAGTTCATCAAAGACAACATTCATGCACTCAGAAATCAACTGTCAACAAGTCTTGATTTGGACCATCTTGAGGGCAATGAAAACCTTGTTCAATACTTTTCATATCCAGCGTTGCAGCCCCCGAATCGCATTGATTGTCAAGTTGTAGATGAAGACTTGGAAGCTAGCACATATGATCAAATGATGCAAGATGATTCTGTACCTTTTTGTTTTGAATCATTTTAGTTTCTGAAGGGAAAATTGCATAGTATATCTTCAAATGAGCAGCCTGTAGGAAATCATGTACTCTCATTGGAACCAATAGAAAATGGGTTGCAACAGTCTTTTCAACTTTTTCATGATCCAATAGCTGATGTGTTCGATGATGTCTATAGTCAAAGTCCTTCTCCTATCTGTGAGCTTGACAAAAGGATTGATACAAACTTGATCCAGCAGCTGGTTTCTTTGTCATTTTCAGTAGGAGCCTCGTCAGAAAGCTCAGATCAAAGTTTGCATTCATGGTATGAGGAGAAGAGAAGTAATCCATTGGATGAGCTAAGTCCCAGTGTGCATGAATTTCTAGATCCTTATGCAGTGTTTTTGGAGGCGGATAGAGAATCCATAGTATTCAATGTATCTGTTTCCAAGTTTTCATGGGAGTTTCCTTTCAGTAGTTCACTCTTGTTGTTCATAAGCAAGCACTTCAGAGAATTCAAACAGCAGCAGGAATACTTACTTGGTTGCATTGGTTGTTTCATTTCACTTGATCAGGTGATGAATGAAACTATTAGAGTAGGTTTTGATGAATAAACTCTACTTTGAGCATCATTTCTAGTTTGTCGATTGTGTTTAAGTATCTAGTCAGTTTTTAGTTGAGTGAGTCAGTTTGTGTCGTCAAGTTGTCAATTTTCAGTCATGCATTTCAACTTGAGTTTTTTGACTCCATAGCCCAATGGACGAAGGCACTATCTTCTTTCCAAAGATCTGTAGTTCTTGGCGCCTCCAAGGAGCTGCCATCCCCATTGGAGCCAATGTTAGTGTTATTCTTTGCATCCTTCCTCCAATGATCAAACATGCTCTTACAAAGTGATTTTAAGGTGTCAAGGTCAAATTTTTTCATTTCAGTGAGTCTTCAAGCAAAATTTGGTCACTAGGTATTAGGTCTAGGGTTTGCTTTTACTCCTTTCAAAGTTGTCCAAATGTCGGTCCATGTCACCATTCAGCTGAGTGTACCATCATTCATAGGGTTTTCATCATCATGTCAAGTTCCACTGGGTCATTTTACACCTTGTTCATGCTTCAGTTGCGATTAGGTAAGGTTTATTTCCCTCTCCTAGGGTTTTGAAGGTAATTTCTCTTGGATGGTAAAATCATCAGCAAAACTTGTATCCTAATGTTCATACACCTTCTCCTATCCTCAATGTACCTTATTAAACACTTCCCATCACTAAAATCCCTCAAATTCTTCATTTTTGCACAAATCCTAGTTTCTCGCTACAACTTGGCAATTTTCTAGGCTAGACCTATGTTTTGCCCTTACAGACCCCTTCCCATCACTCAATCTCTAAAATTCCACTTTCCTCTACTTCCTAACATCCCTCCCTACTTCCAAAAATTTTCTCAATAATTTAGAAGCCCCTTATCCCCTTCATTTCACTTCAATTCGACAAATCCCCTATTCCACACATCGGGATAGGTTTTACTCCAATGATGTTTTTACGCAATAAAAGATAAATTTGGGAAAACTAAGAGGGGGTTTTCTCCAAAATAGGCTAAAGAAGAAAAACCTCCTTCACTTTTTACACAGGTGTCATGGTTTTAGAGAAATGTCAAAAATACAGTTGCCTCGGGAGAATTGATGCACCTCTAAATTGACCTTGGGAAAATCAAGTTTTATCCTAGCTTGGTTGGCCAAATGACTTTCTTGATGAGTCACATGATAACTAGACACAACGAGCTTTCCAATGAGCTATCCTGAGCTCAATTTGGAGTTGCGAAAGACCTTCAAAGGTTGACTGCAACGACACTCTGCCTTTAGGCAGCCTCATTTGGCACATTTTGACCAGTCTTGGGAGATTTGATTTTTGACACGGAAAATGAACTCCAAATTGAAAAATTCTAGTTGTTTTGGAAATTATACTAAAATACCTTTACAACACGCTATCCCATGCCCAATTTGGAAATTAGGAAGGCCTCCAAAAGTCTCCTGTAAAAAGCACTACGCACTGGGTGGTGGCGCGGCGCATTAGGCAACTGGCGTGGCGCACATAACTGGCGCGGCGCATTGGGAAGAAATTTCCAGTGCAAATTTACACTGGTGTGGTGCATAGAGAAGGTGCGGCATGTTGGGTTTGAGGCAGGCGTGGCGCGTAGAGCTTCCAAGCCCAAAATCTTCACCAATTCATTCCAAATTGCCCAATATGCTTGGATCATCATTTTTACAAGTAGGTTGACCCTCTATCACTGCCTTTTATCCAATTTTGGTGCTTGTTTGATGGTGGTTGTCTTATGGTGGTTGGCTAAGAAAATCAAACCCTACCTCTCTCTCCAAAGAAAACAGTGCTAGGGTTTGTATCAATTATTTGGCTACCAAGTTATTCCCTCACTTTTCTACTCCCTCGCTCCCTTTTTCCTCATTTCCCTATTCCTTAAACCTACATATCCCTAAATTCACTAGTCCCATATCCCAATCCCATATCCCCATTCCCATTTCCCAAAATCTCACATGCAAATTCCCAAACCCTAGTACTATACTAAAAACTCCCAAACTATTCTCTAATTCCCTATTCCCTTAACTAAACCCTACCCCAACAGTCCCTAAATCCCTCATTGTTTCCACCCTCCACAGTCCCACATATCATTGTTCCCCTTGGTGGAAAAGGTCAAGGCACACCATAAAATCACTTATTTTACATCAAGACAGTTCAAGGCAGCTCCAAGACAGTTCATCCACTAGTAGAGATGGAATCTGATCCGTCATATGATCATGAAGAAGAGACACACGCTGACTCTCCCACAGACGTACATGCACCCAGGAGGCCACATAGAGGTGGCAAAAACATAGAGAAAAATCGCCAAAGCTGCACCAAAGGAGGATGGTGGAGTTCACTTCACTTAAGCAAGAGGTCAATGCCGATCAGGATTTTTGGCTTGAGAGGATCGACATTCATCTTGAGAAGATGTTGGCGAAGGCAAACAAGGACAAGGACATGTTCAGGCACATGAAAAATCATTATTGGGCACGAAGTCATGTTTGCAAAACGAGGATCAAAATCTTGAAGGCAAGACTAAGGAGGGCACTAAAATGACGCAAAAGGCATGATAGGCTCCGACTCTTGGCCGAAGCTTCTTTGGATAACCATGATACTTGATGATGGAGCTTCAATCCAAATTTTAGCAAATTTGGGGAAAATGTTGTCAATTTTGAATTTTTTTGGCTTCAAAACAAATTTTCCTACCCAACACGTAGCGCCAGTTGTGGCACGCTTATAATTGGGAGATCCTTTGGAGGAAAACTTTGTATTTCTGGATTTTTTATGAAAAGTTATGCATGCTCATGAATTACCTAAGTATTTCATCAAGTTTTGGGTTGCCTAAAGGGTCAAAAACACACAAAAAACGACCTTTCTGCCACCTTTTGCACCCGTAGGAAGCAGCGTTGGGAGATTAGATTTTTGGAGGGGTAAACGGACACTAAATCCAGAAATTCTATTTGGGTTGAAAATTAGACGGGAAAATATTTCCAACTAACTATCATGAACTCAATTTGGACTTCCGGAAGGCCCTCACAATCAGCCTCAAATTTGTGCTACGCATACAGATTTCAGGCATGGCGCATAGGGAAATTTGGCCTATTTTTCACTCAGCAGCTCAGAATTTCACCCTGTTTTGACTAGTTTCACTTTTTCATGTAACTCTTGATTTATCTTGATGTAAATTCATGACTTTGATGTAATTTTGGCACATTGTTATTCATCCATGTAGATTCATTCACTAAAAAGTGAAAAGATAAGGAATGAATCAGTCTCCTTTCATATAGAGGCAAGTTGTTTCATTGCCTATTTTTCAGTTCCTTGTTTAGATATGGTTGCAACATATCCTAGAATGATGAGCTCTACCTCTAGAGGTATGGGAAGGAGTTAGGCTTGTCTATATCATGTAATTTCTCATTCATTTCAGGCTTGTACACTGGGGATTGCTTAGCACACCATTGTACATTTGATTTCTGCATTTTTGGCAAAGGAAAGACCAGGGTTTGTAGCACTTTTTGGGATCTTTGTGGCTCTGTGTTTTGAAGGTGTTTTTCTCTATGTAATTTGTAAGTTCACTGATATTTATGTGTACCATTTCCTTTCTATTTTGCTTCTGAAATTAAAAAAATGAGTGGCAAAGTTAGAATCCAGTAGCTTGTTGTGCTCTGCCTATTAGTTTTGTTTAATTCTCAATGTTTTCTTCAGTTTGAAGAGGATTCTTGATACCCTCTTGCCTTCTTCAGCTTCTCACCAGTCTAAACCCTCCATATTTACAAATCAAAGCATCAAAATGATTTCCTTTCTTTCCCCAATCAGAACTCTGCAAAACTGGCCTTCATCCCTGGACCCTAATTTTCCTTTTCCTTGATTCCAACAAAACCCCCAAAAACAAAATCAAATCAAAACCTTGCACTTCACACCTAGCCTAAAATTAGTTTTTTTTAGTTAAGTCATCTCAATTCCCCTCAATTATCTTTTGCTAAGATTGACTCGAAGAGAGCCCTCTCCTGTCCTCGTAGGGCTAGCTATGAGCCTGAGTGTGGTTTGATGTGGACCTAGAAGCTTACTTTTTTAGCCTGAGGTAAATCTAGGCTCTAACAAGGGCCTGACCCAGGTTTAGCTTTAATTATCCAAACAAATCCCTACACTACTAGCCCTTTTGGCATCAGCCAATGGAGCACAGACTGAAGTCTCACTCGATGCAGTATGGGGGGATGTTGGAACCAAGTTTTTTCACCTTGAGATAGTTGTGATGTCTATTTATTCTTTCTATTCCTGCCTTCATGTAAGTCACTTCACTCTAGGGCTTTCTAGACTAGCCCTTTATTCTACCCTTCAATAACTCCGCGAAAGGGTATGATTGACCTTTGCACATCCCTAACCTATAGCTCAGGTGCTTTCATGCTGTTATGGCAGTGTGCCATGCAAATTCCAAAACTAGTCTAATTTTCTTACTTATATTATTAAACAATCATAGTTAACGCTGTGTAAACAAATTTTCTTACTTTCATTCACTTAACCAACGTAATTACATACATTTGCACATCATATAAGTATTATAAATGACATTCATACATAACATGTCAAGATGCATTAACAGGAACAAAACCACATAATTTGTAGAATACTTCTCTTTATTGATGTCTTTCAAGTGATTAGTAAATCTGCCCACCATGCACACACAACCGCAGGGGTTCGCGCACTCAACTGCGGACTTCCATGCTAGGTCTCTACACACTTAGCTATAGAGCCTCTACCTACACTATGACCCAAAACTTAGACTTCTTACTTCAGAGCTATGACTATCTTATTCATTTCATTACATTACTCTAAAACTACTTAGAGCTTAGATCTTTTTATACAATCCCATGATCCGTGGACCATGGTTAGATCTTTTACAACCAACTTTTCTTTACAAAACTAAGGGTGGACAACCCTTTATGACTCATGACACCTTCGCGCTCTATGACCATAAAATTCAAAGTCTTTACAAGTTTATTACAAAATTTTACCAAAACATGGGTTTTTACCCCAAAACACTCCTTGGGGGATCCCGTTCCCAATAGGCCCTCAACACAAAAATCGTGACTCACCCTTGAGTCACTTAGCAGGCATGGAGATATTTGTGTGAAGATCTTCCAGTTCAACTCGGATGATTGCAACCACAGTTGTGCACTGTGTGACTGCCTGCTTCACATATGTGTCCATCTGCTTGATCACTACGCTTGAACTGTCGGCCTGAAGCTTTTGTTGCTTCACTTGCAGAGTCACAAGCTTGACTTCAATTGATCCTGTCACCATGTAAGCCTCATCCAGCCATGGATTCAGTGTCGCCTTCAACACTGATTCCTTATACAGCACTGCATCCACTTGTTCCTTAAGTTGCTTGGCCTCCTATAACTTTTCCAATCTTTATGTCAGTGCGATGGTTCGCGTTGTTCCCTTAACCTCATCATAGCATTGTTGTAGCTCGCGCACTTCCGTCTCTAGTCGCTAAACATTCAGGTCCTCCTACAAGATTGTCAAGACCTCAAATGATTACTCAAAAAGTTGTGTGTAGTCTGCTAATGCACTATTCATTACCGCTACTACTTCTGTGACAGTAGTCGCCCATTGCTCCTTCACTTCTGGCAGATCTGAAGGTTCGACCTTCAACTATAACTCCGTGATTTGCAAGTTTTACTCCAACTAAACCCTTGGCATCTTAGTATGAGTGTCATGCACACCTAGGGCTAAATTGCAAATGTGTACCTCGACTGGTTCCTCCTCCAAAATGGGCATCTCTGGGACCATTCAACATGCCTCCTCAATGACCTTCATAATGTTCTTGCTTTGATTGGTCGCCTCAGTCTCAACAGCAATGGTAGAATTTCTCTCTAGTGTGGTGCTCACGGGCCCTTAGCTCTGTTATCACTCCATCCTACAAGAGGTGGAGTGCTTCTCATGGGAGCGTTATCAGGTTCAACCCTACTCCCTTGAGGGCACTGACAGTGGGCCTATCAACCTTATTCTCTGTGGTCAGTGCTCCATTGGGCAACACTATCACACTAGAGGCCTTCATGTGCAATGTCTCGGCAGCCTCTGAAGTGCCGATAGCCAGGCTGGTGGACACTCTGCTAGCCTGAGATGCGTGGGTTTGCATCTCTTGCAAACCTGTCTAGATATCCCCCAAGACTATCTGCTGCTGCTACTCAAACTTTTGCAAGGCCTCCACCGTGACATCTCTCACTGTGTCATCAATATGATGTAAGTCACCCTATGTTAGCATGATCAGGTCCAGTGATGTCTTGGTAACTTTTGATTTCTTTCTAAACCCTCTTTTCTCCTGCTCCCTTGGGCACTTGATGCAGGTGGAGGTCTCCTAAGGGTCTGTGCCATGTTGTTCTACCTCCTCCTCTCTCTTAGGGGAAGGCGGCCTTTTGCCTTTGTGAGAGCCCTGCTCTACCCCACCTATCTGCTTTTTTTTCTACTGCACAACCTCATGCTCCACCTCGGCCTTATCGACAGCCTCCTTTTTCCTCTTTTCATCTAGCTGAGTCATCTTCAACTTGGCCTCCACCTTCTTCTTATGTGCAACAAACTTTCTCCCTCCCACCATCAAGTCTATCGTAGCGCGTCACTCTGTCATCCATTGATCAAGTACCGTATCAATGGTGTCGTCTGTTGCTAAGTAAGGCAAGTTGTACGATTTCTGCGCAGGGTCCTTCCATGCCCTCATGGATACACGATGGAAGTTTGCTTTAAATTCTACATAGCCCTGCAGGTTGGATCACACCGTAGGCAAAAATCGTGGTTTGTGATTGATGGCCATGCGGATGTTCATCTCCATCAAGATCCAAAAGATATTTTTGTCCCTAACTCATTGCATGTCTTTGATCGCCCAGAGCGAAGTGTACTTTGCTGCTTCTGGGATATCTAGCGCGATCAAGGGGAACTAGTTGTCCTTTGGCAGATCCCATGCTACCAACACAATTGACAGCAAGAGCCATGTGTAGTGGAATGTCTTGCTGAGCTCTTGTGCTTTGCGACAGTTCACCAGGAACTCTCTACAAAGGTAGTCCGACCAGTTGAAATGGACTCCTTCGGCACATTGGGCTACTAGCACAATGAAAAGTGTTGGCACCTCATCGGTGTGACATTTCCTCATCATTTTCCCTACTAATATTTGTGTGGCTACCTTCACAATAGGGTCGCAGATGCTAGATATAGCATATCCGTGTGGCTTCTTCACCAGTTTGAACTTTTTCCTTCATAGGCTCTGCAAGGGCCTGTTCACCACCTTTTCTGCCAAATATCATGGCCAGATTCTCTCCTGCACACGAAAATCTCGTTATTTTGTGAATAAATCTATCCATGATGGGTATTGGCTCCTCCAGCCATAGGCACCCATCATGCACCAAGCACACCAGCTACTTGATGACCAAGATTGTCACTAAGGTGCGGTTGTAGTGCGACACCTAAAGTAAGTTGAGAAACCCTACCTTGTCTACTCCTCTGAGCTACCTCCGTGGTTCTAATGTGATCATCCTAGTATTTGTATCAATGATGTGATGCACCAGTTGCTTAGTTGCCATGTGCAGGAACTTCTTGTGGTTGGCCAAGTCTCAGTCTTCAAGTTTTAGTATCGGCACTCATGCCAAGCGCAGTCCTTCAAAAACGATCTCATTTGGTAGCAAAGGGATTTGCAAGGGGGTCTTGCTCTCATCAATTTCTTTCAGCACCTTGGTCTTTGGCTTGCACAGAGGGACATACTCAGGTAATCGAGTAATAGGGTCTTCTCCTTGGGCTTCAACCTCCTCGACTTCAACTCCCACATCCTCATCATCCATCAAGATGTCTTCAATGTCTTCTTCCTCCAGCTCCAAATTTATAGCCTTGCCTTTCTCTTGTGCAGTGGGTTTCGGTGGGTTTGTTCTTCGTGATGCATGCACCGATATGGTAGGTTGCTTGCCCTTTTTATCCTTTATAGTCTCCTTGGTTGGGGTCGGCTTTGGTCTCGACATCCTTGGTGATTTGGGGACTTTGGCTAGCACTTCGGCGACCTCCAGAGCAACTATTTTTTCCTCCATCTCCACTTCCAGCATTGACTCTTCTACTTCAAAATCTCTAGCTCCTGTGGATGTTGACATAACACTTTCCAACAGTGCTCATGACATCTCTGGCAAGCTTGCAAATGCTGGAGTCTCTTTCAAAGCCTTGAATAATTCTCGGTTCATGGGTGCCTAAGAGCTCAACAACTCAATTCTCAAAATGCCAAGTGTTTTTTGCTAGACATCCACTTGCAATTTATAGGGCATTTTTAATTCAAATCCAACCATTCCCTCCAAATTTGGTTCATTAATGCTAGATTGGAGAAACAATTTCGAGGATATGAGCCATAAATTCATCTTAGATGCCAGAAGCTCGCTCCATTTGGCCGCATTTCTACTGTCAAATCATGAACAGTGACTCTAATGGTCACTTTCCAGCTGACCTACATGATTTTCCCTGGGTAGTGTAGCCACCTTCGCACTGTTGTGAACCCTGTGACACTTCCTCGCTTCATGCAATCCTCCAATCATGTAGCTCCCCAACATGGGTAGTGTAGTTTATAGTCCCACACCTCCTTTCAGCTTCTTCAAGCACTAAGACTATGTTTCCTTCATCTAGTCACGTGGTTGGACTGTCGGTATATGGCTTCAAGCGACTACCATTCACCTTTCCTGGGAAGGGTTCTCCATTCAATTTGACTAGTTGTACCGCTCCTCCATCGGTAATTTCCTTAATGACATAGGGCCCTAACCAGTGCATTTTGAACTTCGCTGGAAATTTATCAAACTTAGTGTTATATAACAAAACCAGGTCATTTACTTAAAGGTGTGTGAGCCTTTCCTCCATGGCTCCACGATATTCCATACCCATGAGCGCTGTTATACACAGACTAGGCACAATATATTCCATAGGCATTACTGCTTCAACACCATAGACAAGCCTAAAGGGAGTTTGTCCAGTCAAATTCTTGCATGTCGTTCGATAAGCCCATAGAGCAGAAGGAATACATAGGTCTCAATCACTTCGCTGAGCATTGCAAACCTTCATCATTGCATTCTCCAACACTTTATTGAATGCTTTCACCATCCCGTTAGCTTGCGGGTGTTAAGGTGTGCTCTTCTGGTGATATACCTAAAATTCCTCCATTAGCGCATTGATCATCTCATTTATAAAGTGCATACTACGATTAGTCATCAAGATCTTTGGACAACCAAATCGTGTCAGTACATACTCAAAGAGGAATTTTTTAGTAGTCACGCCTGTGTAATCCTTCACAAGTTGTGCATCCACCCAATGAGTCAAATACTCCATCACAGAGATAATGCACCTTGCTCCCATCTTTCCTTGGGGTTCACTGGGTCCCACAAAATATATCACCCATTTCTCAAAGGGTTGCAACATCATATGTGGATTCAAAGGCATCTCATCCCTCCATGATGGCTTGCTAATCCTTTGACACACATCACACGCTCTTGAGTCCTGATGGAGGGTTGGCCACCACAACCCTGCACATAGAATCTTCTGTGCGGTTGCTCTCCTTGCATGATTTCCTCCCACAGTGCCCCCATGGGTGTCTGTGAGGATGTTGCTTCTTTCAAACTCTAGTACATATGGTCACAATATCTCACCAAACCCCATTTTGTAGAAATGCCTAGCAATGACAAAGAAATTTGCTGCGTGCACCACTAATTCTTTCTTCTACTAGATGGTGTACCTTTTCGGGGCCATCCTTGTCGTTAGGAAATATACAATATCCTCAAAATGACCATCCACGATGCACACTACAAATAGTTGTGCGTCAAGCAATCCTTCTTCCAAATTAGTAGGTTCTTCCCCTATTTCGATGTGCGACAAATGGTCAGGTCCCGTGTTCAGTCATCCAGACTTCATAATAACTTCAAAATCATATTCTTGGAACAAAAATAGCCACCTACAGATTCTCCCCCCTAACACAGGCTTATTGACCAGGTACTTTAGCATGGAGTGATCTGTATACATCTTAAAATGGCATCCCAGCATGTAGTGCCTAAACTTCTAGAGCACATATACCATCTCTAACCCTTCATGCTCGATGGTGGAATAGTTCTTCTCCACCTTGGACCACCTTCTGCCTACAAATGTGATAGTATGGTTCAAGTCTCCTCCACCAGCCTACATTAGTACTGCTCCCAACGCTATACATGATGCATCAACATGTACATGAAAATCCTTCTTCCAATTTGAGAATACTAGAATTAGCACGGTGACCATATTTTCTTTCAATACATCCAAGATCTTCTTATAGTTCTTAATCTAGTAGAAGGTGAGATCCTTCTTCAACAACTTTTCCATAGGTGTGTTGATCTGGGCATATCCTTTGATAAACTTTCTGTAATATATCGTGTGTCCTAGGGTAGCATGCAGTTGTTTCACACTCCTTTGTGCTTTCAAGTTTAGTATCACCGCTATCTTCGCGGGATCCACCATCAGTCCTTACCTGCAAACCACATGACCCAGCAGGGTCTCGAAATGAACCCAAAACATACACTTCTTCAGATTGAGCATGATCTAGTATCTTCGACAAGTATCTAGAATCAGGTGTAAACTAGTGACATGGCATTTCACTAGTCCAAACAGAGTCCAATCATCAAAGTATACCTCTAGGAACATATGAATAAATTCCTTAAACAGTGAAACGACTATGCGTGAGTCGCAGAGGAATTATTCAATCCAAACAACATTACAGTGTACTAAAAACAACCACACTCAGTCATGAAGGTTTTCTTGCTCCTGTTCTCCAATGCCATTTTGATATGGTGGTACCTAGAGAACCCATCAGTGAAGGAATATGCTTCCTAGCCACCTACATTGTCCAACACTTCATCAATGAACAGAGTTGGGAAAGGATCATGTACGCAAGTGTCATTCAGCTTTCTAAGATCCACACATATCCTTATTTCTTCCTTCTACTTCTTTTCTTGTACCACCATTGGGCTTACCCAGTCAGATTCTTCCATAGGCTCAATGATGCCTACCGTGAGCATCTTTTCTATCTCTAAGCAGACCTTCTCCTTATACTTCAAATTGAGATAGTTAGGTCTTTGCTTAATTGGCTTCGCTTCAGGATTCAATGTAATCTTTATAACACCCAGGTCCCTGATTATCCCCTTCAGATCTATAAACTTGGTAGGGAATAAATCTTGGTATTCACGGAGCAATTGAGTGAGCTTATCCACCATTGCGTCTTCCTAGTAGTCTCCAATCTTCACGAATTTTGGTTCTACCTCCATACCAATGTTTACTTGTTTCATTTTCAATAGCACGGTTATGTCAGGATTCTTAATCTACAGTCCTTCAACCTCACAGTGGCCTTCTGTTTCATGGATGTTAATCCTTCGCGGATCCTCATATTCTTCTTCAGCAGTCACATTATAGCATTCTAGCACGTAACTCAGCGAAGTAGCCCACTCAGGCTGAATTAGGTCCAAAGGATCCTACAGTATCCTAAATATTGTTGCTTTCACCTCTTGTAGCACCTCATCAATACAGTCAAACCCGTCTTAAAAACTAAATTTCATTATGAATCCTTTCCGCAGAATATCCCATTCACCTGTACCATGGTGAAGCTCTTTTTCTACGTACCATTTCATCGAGATGACATCTAGGGTATGATAGAATAAGTCCACCCATTCAAGGTGGGGCTTCTCTCCATAAGCCTGAGCCCATTTTTCCAAATGCACATGTGGATCATCCTGCCCATCATAATTTTTTGTCAT
Organism: Pinus taeda; assembly: GCA_000404065.3. Taxonomy (NCBI): domain Eukaryota; kingdom Viridiplantae; phylum Streptophyta; class Pinopsida; order Pinales; family Pinaceae; genus Pinus; species Pinus taeda. Next base: position 97,333 of record APFE030409627.1, on the reverse strand, counting down.
TTGCACCTTCAGCTTTCCAAATCACGTTCTCATCATCCTCCTACATTCACGCCAATCATCAAAGCTTCCCTTGTGCGTACCCCACCACCTTGTGAGAGTATCATGCAGTGCCCAATCTAATGCCTGGAATCATTGTTTTTCTGATACCTCCCTTTCAAATGCATCCAAAAATATATCTACATGATTCAGGCCATCATAAGTAGGCAAATTTCTTACCTCCAAAGACACACAGTGCAATGACCAGGCCATCATGTTACAACTCAGTCTAGTTACCTCATGTAATTGATTCTACCAGTGCTCTAATTTTTCATCAGAGTCCAAGGTGCAAGAACTCTCACAATCCCATGTAATTCATCCATCCGTTGTTAGATTCACCCAATCTTGGTCTTGCGCTATTATCTTATAGATACAGTCCAAATCTTCATCTCTCTCATAATCATGGACTAGTTTAGTATAGTGTGATCCTTCAACAGGATCCAGGGGTACTCTCTCATGTAGCAATTTCTTCTCAAATATCATCTTTTACTTCTTCAGGTTGATTACCCCGTTCATATCAGTAGCCCAGTCAATTCCCAGGAGAGCATGAGAGGGGTTGTTGTCATCCAAAATTTCTATTACTTCAAAGTCAGCCAACGCACTCGCGCCTTCAATATCTACAGTCACCCCCTGCATTTGCCCCATGGGAATGATATTTTGTTGGTTCACCATTCTTATCTGAATCGGAGACCACTACAATGTAGGGCTCCCCATTCATTCCCAAGTCTACTTCGATAGATGTTCACATCCAACCCCATGTCCAAAATAACCTGATCCATTTCATACTCTCCTATCTACGCGGTCAACCTCATCTCCTGTCTCATCCTTGTTTTATGCTTACCAATCTTTTGTACTACAGACGGCTCACTCAGAATGTTTCCAATGCATCTTTTTATAAGATCCTATAGCCCTTTCATATAGTTTCTATGACGCAGTAGTTTCATGCAGGTCTCCAGGAAGGTTGTAAGCATAGAAGGGCCCATCTCCTGATTAGGCTTATCCTTGCTTCCTAATCCAAATGGATCCTAGAAAACCCTCTAAGTCTTCAAAATATTCTAAACATTCAAAACTGTAGCTTGAGAAAACCTTTAAAGAAGGAGTATAACACTATCGAGAGGCAAAAAACATAGAGAAAACATTGAAAAATAGGTTTATTGGTGGTTAAAGCAACTTTGAATTGGAATCGTCGGATGTATCCAATCAACGGTCTAGATCCGATAGACAAATCGCAATCAGTGGTGGCAAAGGGAGGTTATTAGCGGAGACCGCATGGTATATGCAACTACAATCAGCGGGGTCAACGAGGACTATCGATCAAGCGCGCAGATCGACAGCCCAAGTTGAATCATGATATCGCAATCGGAGCTACACAAGGAGCAAGACTGTATATATGTATATGCGTGATGTGATAGCTAGACCTGATAGAGCTATAAAATGATATTCCATAAAATTTGAGATCCGCCAAATGGCAGATTTCTATGTATTTCATGTATTTCATTTAATAAATGAAATACGAAGGGAAGCACCGATGCAATGAAAATCGAACCCGAACGGGTTTGAGAATGAAAATATATATATTGTTTCAAGTCTGATATGGGTCATTTTGTGGGATTTTGAAAAGTTTTAATGTATTTTTTAATACAAAGGGAAATCATGATATAAGCGGGATTTTAGGCAAGCCAAAGGCAGTAAGTGGTTTGGGCTGGGCTCTGCCTGATCCCATCTAATGGCTGCCACATGTCCAGGCTAAGGAGAGAGAAAACCACCCTCATCGGGAAGCTAACCCCCATACAAAATAGCTTCCCAAAATGAACCACAGTCGTTGGATCTGGATCTCCCAGATCATTGGTGGAGATGCGATGTCGGTATACAAGTAGACCTGATAGGAGTATAAGGCAGATTTATGGATATTTGAAGTCTGATAAATAGTGTTTGGCAAATTTTTCCTATGTTTGAATGTATTTCTCTGTCTAAATATAGAACAGTGATTTCGAAGGATTTCAAAGGCCTGATGACCCATTCTCTTACAGTATAGGTGTCCACCATCCCTAAAAGCATTTAGAAATGATTACTAATGCTCATAGGGGGATATGAGCAGATAGAAGTCGAGAAGCGAGAGAGCCCGAGAAGAGGAAACAAGCAAGCAATGCCGATTGGCTTTAAAGCCATATATTGACAAAAAACAGACAGGCAGTACTAAGACAGAGCAAAGACAGAGATAGAGAATGATAAAGAGAGTTTATGTGCTTAGAGAGGCTTGAGGTGTTCAAGAAAAACTCTTATTGTTGTATCTGTTGTGCGTTGAGACTCAAATTGAGCTCATATTTTTGTAAAACTCTATTTTTGAAGACATAATAGAGAGGTCACCACTGAAGGCTGGACTAGGAGACCTAGCCCAAGATTGTTGAGTGAACTCCTTATTAAACTTGTTATGTTTATGTGTGTTGTCTATTATATTCTTGAACTACTTTTTTGTCTATGTATTTCGCAATCTTATCGATCCATTGCAAAAAGTAGCATAGGCACATCCATGCACATGAGTCTATAATACCTTAATAATTGTCTAAGATCTCATTATCAAATCAAGTGGTATCAGAGCTTTAGGTTTGCTAACGTTAGACAAGATTATGCTAGATTGTTGAATGGTAACTAGGTCAAAGCTCAAATTAGGAGAAGGAGAACTGGTTGAGACTAACCCAGAAATAGGAAGAGTCTATCCTAGGAGGAAAATGGCAGAAGAAATTCCCTTGGAAGAAAACTCTCAGTTCATGGACTGTTTCATGACCATGAGAGCCATGGTAGAAGATATGTATCGAGAATTTAAGAAAGGTCGAGGTGAAGATACTTCAACCTCCAAACAAGACAAAGGAATAGAGAAACCTCTTCTAGATGGCCATTTAGAAGGCAAAGGGAAAAGGGAAGAGCCTCCTCTATCAACACCTCCTTCTAGCCTTTTGATTAAATTAGATGTAAAATTTGATTTTCCAATATATTGAAAAATAAAACAAGACAAAGGAATAGAGAAACCTCTTCTAGATGGCCATTTAGAAGGCAAAGGGAAAGGGGAAGAGCCTCCTCTATCAACACCTCCTTCTAGCAGAAAAGCTAGATAACTAGATTAGATAGATTGATGTATATTGCAGGGTGCAAAACATCAATTCAGAAAGGAGAAAGATTTAGTTGGCCAACCTTTATGTTGGAGGAATTTCCGTAGTGTGGTGGGAAGGCAGGACACAAGTTGATTTGGAGAAGCATGGTAAAATTCTTTCTACCTAGAATGAATTTTTTTCTTCCATGAAAAAACAATTCTATCCACTAGATTATATGTAGCAAGCAATGATGAGTTGGAAAACTCTTCGCCAATTAAAGGGGCAAAGTGTACAAAGCTATACCTAGGAATTTAGAAAAAGAGCTTTAATTCTAGGCATTTCTCTATACTCACCTGAAACTTTGCTGAAGTATATAGGTGGTCTCTACATAGCTATTTTAGGCACACTATTCCCATGTTTAACCCCACTAGCATAGATGAGGTATTCATTCAGGCTACACATATAGAGGCTAGAGGTAAGAATGTGAACCCAGAGATTAGGGGATCATCAAAACCCACTACAAGCAAGAACAAGGAAAAGAGGAAGCAGAAATGGAAGGAGAGGAAGGAAAACATTCTACAGAAAGGCAAACCATCATGCATTCACTGCAAGAAGGATGGACATGATGATGAACATCACTGGTATTTGCATCTAGAGCTAAAACCCAAGAAGTTTGATGGCAAGAAGAAGAAGACTACTGCTACTATTCAAAAATATTTGGGGTCAGACTCAGGTGATGAAACAATAGTCACAACCACAGGTATAAAAGGTAAAAATTCTGAAGCATCTACTAGTAATTCTGCATAATCCATTGATAATGAAGAAAATGAGAGGAAAAGACATGAGCTTTTTCATATTAGAGTTATTTCAAAGCATCAAAAGGTTGGTACTTTATTTGATAGTGGTTCACAAGTAAAATTGATTTATGAAGCAATTGTAAAGAAGTTGGGACTACTAACTGTTATCACCCCAAGAAACTCTCATAGGTTGTAGCTCGGAGATGCTCAGGACATTACAAATCTAGCTTAATGTTGCAAATGGATGAATGGAAGGAATGATGCTTGTTTAAGCCAAATAGCCACTCCTACTTTGCTTAACTCCAGACATGTGTGAACACCTCCAGACTACAAGGCTTTAGACCACCAATTACTCATAGCTTAAGGATTGGGTGAATATGGAGAATACTAACCACACCAGTAGATGCACAAGACCTTGTGATGGCCAGCTGCAACCAGTAAAGAGGTCTGCAAATCTAATTCCCTAATGCATAGACAGGATAACAGCTCTCTGTCACTAGGTGAAAGAGAAACCTGAATGACTCATTCACTGATAAACACAAGGCTTTAACATAGAGATAGGATGACAACTCCTCTAATGTTAAACCTCAAAAGTTTAGGAAAACAACATATCAAGCATAGCCTAGAACAGAATAGGAATGGAAAGTGAGTAATCAACAGCAAAAGAAGCTTGTATTAGCTAAAAATGAAGACGAGATGCTGCAAATATCAAAGTAGTTACAGTCTCTAGAAGTTGAACCTTACATCAAAACAACAACCATCAACCCTGATTACATCTTGTTTCTAGGTATATATAGAGTTTCATTACCAAAGCACTTGACCATTCTGGGTATGCAGGGATCATAATTGACCACCAACCGCTTTAACTGCTTGATGGAGCTTCTGAGTGCAATTTCTTGCTATAGCAGATGAATCTAATCTCCTCGGGTGCTCGGCTATCCTCTGAGGTGGCTGGAGTGTCGTATAAGATAAAATACCATTCTTGTTAAATGTAAGTTTCTGCTTGAGCCTTGTCCTTCTTCTTCTTGGGTATATAGTCTGTTGAATGCGGTGGTTGAGGAGGAAATGCACTAGGTACTAGTAGACGGCCGTCTTTGTCCTTTGGGCGCATGGAATGTTCAGGGAAAGTAGACTGCATGGCGGATGTACGAGCAGGACAGAGGAAGGAAATCATCCATCGGATCAAGTGGATAGACAATGAAGATTGCTTGCTGGAAGGTATCGAGAGGAAGTAGGAGCAAGATGATCGTGAGCTGTTGGATCTCGGGTGGGTAGATCCAATGGTCCTCGGGTGGAGGAGACACGTGGGATTTAATGGGTGGGAAAAGTAGTTTCGGCGGTAGGCGGTATTGATTACACTGCTTTCGAACGATGGTTGGTAAAGGTACAAGGGTGCATGATACCATTTAGAGGGTGATGCGTGGTGGTGGAGAAAAACGAAAACTGCCCTTCATCGCACGTTAACATGTTGTCACTTCACGGGTGCGGCAAGAGCGAATGCTATCTGATCGTGGCAGAGATGAATGAACGGTAGGGAATCAATCGAGCGGGTTTTTCATCGGATGCAATCGGGGACCATTGGATCAGGATGCAGTGATCGACAGCTATGATTAAAAGGTGACTATGGATTACGGAAGTGTGGAGTTGTGTGGAGGCGGTGCTATGGGGTTTTAAACTTAGCACTTTGGGGCTTGAAGAAACAAGGGCTTATGCTAGTTGTTAGGGGAAATTAGAGGCAGCGAGGGTGCAAGAGAGTAAGCGGGGCAAAGGAGAAGAATGAAGATGATTGCTGCGAGTTTTATTTTGGGCATAAAGAACATGGCCAAGCTTGTATTCAACCCTAAAAATGTCCAAATATGTAGTAGGGCTAACACTGGCTCCTTCTAGGGATGAGATCCTCCCTGTGAGGTCTCAAGAACTGCAGATCATTGTCTTTCCCATGAAAACAAAATTAGCAAAATTTCCTAGTGTTCCATTAGGCATGACTGAGTCTACACTACAAGAGATAAAATAACATATTTACAACTTTAAGGCCAAAAGACCTTAAATAACATAAATTTTCAGAAAGCACCCATTGACTGGGCCATCAAAAACTGTTTCCCCTTCCATACTTTGTAGCATGAAAGTATTGTTCCCTTGAATCTGAGAAATGATAAAAGGCCCTATCCAGAAAGCATCAAACTTCCCATGGTTTCCTTTCTTCTCTTTCAGTGCATCCCACTTCAGAACTGAATCTCCAACCTGAAAAATATCTGATTTTTTCCTTCTATCAAAAGCTTCCTTGATCTTCTTCTGATGTGCTACAGACTTCTCAACCAGCTATTATCTGATTTGATGTACCTCTGCCAAATCGGTGACCCTTTTTTCCATGTCTTCTTCCTCATTCTGCTCTTCCTGCAAGAACCTCACCACAGGGAGGGTCAACTGTATAAGGAATGCAGCTTCAGTGCCATATACCAGCTTGAATGGAAATTCCCTGTGGATTTCTTGGTGGTCACTCTGTCGGCCCACAATGCATACTTGAGCTTAGAATCCCAATTCTTTTTGTTGTCTTCCAATAGCTTTTTAATTATCCTTATCAAGCTTTTGTTGGAAGATTCTACTACACCATTTCCTTGAGGGTAGTATGAGGTGGAATGAACTAGCTTAATGCCCATTGAACTACACATGTCCACCAATTCTCTTGCCTTGAAGGCTGCTACATTGTCTGTGACTAATTTATGTGGACAAACAAATTTGGTAAAGATATTCTCTGTCAAAAACTTCATGACCACATGATGATCAGCGTTTCTGGTAGGGATTGCTTCAATCCATTTAATGAAATAATCAGTGGCAACTAAGATCCAACTGTGTTGGCCACTAGAAAGTGGATTGATTTCTCCAATGAAATCCAAGCCCCACTGCTGAAAAGGGCCACTAGCATGTATGGGTTTTAAGGGCAGAGACTTGAATTGTTGTTTCCCTTCAAATATTTGGCACCTATCACAAGCTTTAACAAATGAAAAGACATTAGAAAATAAGGTGGGCCAATATTACCCAGCTCTGAGGATCTTGTGGGCTGTAGTTTTCCAATAGTGGTTTCGTCCACACATTATGGAATGAAACTGCTGCATGACTTCAATGGCTTGTTCTTTTTCCAGACACCTCAAAAACATTCCAAAGGGGTCCCTCCAATGGAGCAGGTTTTCATGAATGTAATACTTAGTTTCTCTGAGCTTAATATTTCTGGCCTTGCTTGAACTAAAGCCTAGAGGAACTTCTAGCTTCAGTAAGAATTGAACTGTTGTAAAGTACCAATTACAAGAAGCTATATATTTTTTTCAATGACTTATTTTTTCCTAGCTCAGCTATTTCTTCTACTGCTTGACCCTCTGCTAAAATTGTGCTTATGAGAATTAATTCCAGCATTTTGCAATTTTCTTTAGTCATTAGTCTGGAAAGGCCCTAACCTCTGATAAGCTTGGTGGGCTTCAGTTATATGTTAAATTCAATAAGCCTTGCAATCCATTTAGCCCTTCTTCCATCAGCATCAAGCTACGTTAGAACATCTTTTAGTGAAGCAGAGGGCACATATGAAATTATCTTGGAATGCCAAATGTAAATTTTGAATGCTTTCAAAGACTTTATAAGAGCATATGCCTATTACTAAATGATATTATACCTCAGCTCAACATCCTTAAGGTTTTGTTGAAGAATACCACTGGATGCTCTGAACCTTCCTCATTTGCTTGCATTAAAACTGCTGCAAGGGTGTCATTAGAGGCAAATGAAAATATATGGAACTCCTTGCTGTAATCTGGACTGCCTAAAGTAGGAGCTTCCATAATAGCTTTCTTAATGGACTCAAAGGATCTGCTTGTTGCATCAGTCTGTTTGATCTCTGACCCTTTTTTCAACATGGAGGTAATATGCTTCACAAGTTCTACAAAATTTAGGATAAACCTCCTTACAAAATTTATTTTGCCCAAAAAGGACTGGATGTCCTTCTTTGATCTTGGGACAAACAAGGTCTGTATTTCTCTTACTCTTTTTGGGTCAATATAGACACCTACAACAGAGACAACATGTCCTAACAGCTTGCCTTCTTCTAAAGAAAATTGTGACTTTTTAGGATTGACTAAAATCCCAAACCCCCTGCATTTTAGGAACAATTTCTTCAAATGCTGCAAATGGTCATGATGGCTGCTATAGTATACTATTATATCATCTAGGTAGATCAAGACAAACTTATCCTTCTCTCCTATATATGCTATATCCATAACTCTCTGAAAGGTAGCTCCAGCATTCATCAGTCCAAAAGGCATCTTAGAGTACATAAAAGTGCCTCAAGGAGTGGTGAATGCGGTCTTCTCTTGGTCATCTAGGTGTACAGCAACCTGGTTATACCCTAAAAATCCATCCAGGAAGGACATCACTTTGGCCCCTGAGACCTTCTGCATCAAATGCTCCATCTTGGGTAGAGGATAATTGTCTTTCTTAGAACATTTGTTTAAGTTTCTGAAATCAACACAGAGTCTAATTTCTCCACTTTTCTTCCTCACCACTACTAGGTTGGCTACCCACTTTGAATATCTGAGAGGGACTATGATTTTGGTAGGCAATAACTTCTTGATTTCTTTTTCAATCAGAGGGAGGAGCAAAGGATTTATTGGTCTCACCTTCTGCTTGAAAGGGATGGTGTCTTTCTCTAAAGGAATTTTATGTTGGATGATCTTTTTGTCATATGTTTTCAGGTCACTATATTCCCAGGCAAAGGCATCGGCAAATTGCTTCATCAAATTGCAGTATTCAGAACTTTGGACAACAGCTAAATGGGTGGACAGATTTATATATCTTGGATGATCTGGACTCCCTATATTATGCTTGTAGACTGCGGATTGGTCTTCTTTTTGGGCAGCCTTATGAGGCACATCATTATGGTCAAACAACTTTTCTAAAGGAACTAGACCCTTAGGTATATGATTTCCGGGTAGTTGGATAATGCTATCTTTACCAATTTTGTTTTTAAGTTGGGATCTGGAGCTTCCTTCCAAGGCTTCATTCTCTTGGTCAATTTGCATTTCAGAGAACTCATCAATGACTTGCAAAAACCTATTCACTTCATCATCATCTTCAAAAACTTTCCAATGCTAAACATTATCAGGCAAGGATGGTCTATATTTCATCTGGACTTCATACACTAGTCTGGGAGGCATGGGAGGGATAAACATGCTAGCAGTCATGGAAAGGGAATCAGCAAGCTGATTTTTAACTCTGGGAATATATGAGATACAAAAATTATCAAAAGAATCTTTGAGTCTCCATACCTCATCTCTCTATGCTTTCAGCCTTGGGTGCTTTGCTTGAAATGTTTTGTTTACTTGCTAAATGATAAGATCAGCATCTCCAAACACCTTTATGTTTCTTATTCCTTTGTGTTTTGCCACGTTAAGACCCAATCATGGCCTCATACTCTACCATATTGTTGGTGACTTGGAAAGCCAGCTTAAAAGACAGATGTGTGCTTTCTTGTTTTGGGGATATCAGCACCACCCCTACTCCTACAATCTCCCTAGAACATGCTCCATCAAAGAACATCCCCCAAACCTAACTTCCTTGCTCTTCCCCGACCTGATTCACTGGTTTATTAATATGCATTTAAGCCTTCTGAGACTCTTCAAATTAGAGAATACATGCTCCAAATTCAGTGTCCACTGCATAAATGGGATGATTGGAAGGATTCTTCTCATCACTGATGATGTAGGCTAGTTGTGCTTCTCTATACAATCTCCTACTTTCCCCTCCAAAAACTGGGACAGTGGCATAAGATAGATCATTCTATAATGTCCCACCTAGTCTCTTAATCCACCTTCTGGAGAGCAGCATGCCAAACTTGGGAGGGACATCTAATACCACAATTTTTATCACCATGCTCTTCATGGGAAACTGAGTTAGCGTAATGGCCAGGTGTTTGATTAATCCTAGGCATTTTACATTTCTTGAATCAAAAGAGAATAAATCATGATATGGTCTGGTGATATCAAGACCTAACTCTTCCATGACAGCTTTGGGCATCAGCTTGTGGCTGGCCCCTGTGTCTAGCAAGCAATTATGGAATATTTTATCATGAATGGTCAAGGAGACATAAAATTATGGGGAATTGTCATCAGCAGGTTTAGTCATGGGACTAAACACAACTGTTGGCTTATCATCTTACAAATTGACATAGTCAGTGGGGGCTTGTGAGGCCTTCGACACAAGAGCATCAAGGATAGGCTGTCTAAAAACTTCACTCTTTTCCAGTTCTATCAGAGGCATAGATATTTTTAACTTCTAGACTTCTGATTCAAAGCTGAAAGGGGAAGGGGACTTGTTGGGACCTCTTACCTCTTGAGCTGGTGCTTTGAGGATCACTGGGTCAGCTACTGATCTTTTCTGTCTAGTATTCTATTGCTCTGTTGGGACAACAGCTTTTTGCGTAGGATTCTCCTTGACATTGTTTGCTTTTGACCTTAGATTGTATCTCTGTTGTTCATCAGTCTGCAGAACAACCTCTTTATCCCATTCTTGACTAGTTTGGTCTTGTAATAATGATTCTTCATAGGCAGCCAATGTCAAAAAGGCAGCATTGCCTTTATCTTCCATGCAATGAATCTCGTCCTCTTCTTCAAACAGCTCCTCTTCCATGACTACATTCTGGAAAGGAGCCTTGACCTTTTGTTCTTCATTTGCTTCTTTACCCCTCTAAATGATTTGCAATTGTTCATTTGCTCTTCTAAATGGATTTGGGTTTCTTGGAGCAAATGTGTTTGAAAGCCTTATTTTTCCTGAGCTCTGCTCAAGCTTCAACTTAGATATTTCAACAACCAATGAATCTATCATTTAACACATATTTCATTAAATTTAGAATTAAACAATGGATCTAGAATTTCAAAATAACCAAAAAACTTAATTCTAGTGGTGTCCTTGTAATAAAATATTTCCAATTTTAATTAAATATGTGTTATTTTAGTCATTTTGTCTATTTTAGGTTCTAAAGATGAAGCAGAGGAAGAAGAAGCCTCATGTCTCTATCTCCTTCTATTAGCATGGCTTTTGAGTTTCTCTGAAACCATGATATTAGATTCTACCTCTAGGGATACATCCTGCATTTGAGCTAGAGTGGTGCATCTTCTTTCTCTCAACAGCAAGCAGAAATCATAGTCAAAGGCACTGGCATAGGCAAGTTTGGCAGAGGTCGGAGTAGGCTTTACTTCAGCTAGTATTTTACTATACATACGATTGAATCTTTTATTAAAATTAGGCAATGATTCCCCATTTTCCTTCTTGAGGTTTCCAAACTCAGTATGGTAATATAGCAAGTCTTTTTTATCTCCCCAATGCTTCAAGAATAGATCATCTAATGCTTCAATGTTAGCAATAGACCTAGGGGCCAGTTCTCTGAACCATTTTCTAGCCTCTCCATCAAGGCTCTGGACAAATACTCTCATCCACACATCATCCTCACTGATATCTAGGTTATCAGCATAACTATAAAAAGATTCGAGGTGTTCTTCAGCTGTTACTCCCTCTGTACTAGTGAACTTAGGCATATACTTTTGGCATTCTCCTACAGGCATGGCATTCAAAGGAACAGGCAAGACCAAGGGTCCATAGCTAGTAGCTATGATTCTTTCCATCTTCGTGGGTGCTTGTTGGCCTACCATGATTGGGGTAGGTGGAAGGATACTGGCAGATTGGATGGTAGGAAACAATGAAATAGATGACAGAGACAAAGGAATATGGTGGACTGTATGGGAAGCTTTCTTTGGACTGAGATCCAAAAGGGAACTAAATGAACAAGGAGCTTTATGAATATCTGAGGGTATTTCTTCACTAACAATGCTAGGCTCTATACCTTCAAACTGTATAATCTTCTCTTGCAAAGATACATAAGATTTCTTAGGCTCACCTTATCCTGATGCTCCTTTCAGCAATGTCTTCTTATGCTTAACAATCTTCTCAGGGTCAGGCACTAGGTCAGCTGGTGATTTCTGAGGATTTTTCTGGGTATGCCTCACAAACTAAGCCAGAACTGTAATGTGGAGTCGCCACTAGGTTGGTTCTCTAGTAGAGTCACTAGATACATTATTACAACTAGAAATGTGCCCAGGCTTTGTCTATCATCAAAGCTGCAACTGTGTCGTTCTCCCAGGGAAGTTGAGCTTCAATCTCCTCTCCCTGGCAATGGCGCCAATTAATGTTATCACCCCAAGAAACTCTCCTAGGTTGTAGCTCGGAGATGCTTGGGACATTACAAATCTAGCTTAATGTTGCAGATGGATGAATGGAAGGAATGATGTTTGTTCAAGCCAAATAACCACTCCTAGTTTGCTTGACTCCAGACATGCGTGAACACCCCCAGACTACAAGGCTTTAGACCACCAATTACTCACAACTTAAGGATTGGGTGAATATGGAGAATATTGACCACACCAACAGATGCACAAGACCTTGTGATGGTTGGCTGCAACCAGTAAAGAGGTCTACAAATCTAATTCCCTAATGCACAGATAGGATGATAGATCTCTGTCACTAGGTGAAAGAGAAACCTGAATGACTCATTCACTGATAAATACAAGGCTTTAACATAGAGATAGGATGACAGCTCCTCTAATGTTAAACCTCAAAAGTTTAGGAAAACAGCATATCAGGCACAACCTGGAACAAAATAGGAATGGAAAGTGAGTAATCAACAGCAAAAGAAGCTTGTATTAGTTGAAAATGAAGATAAGACACTGCAAGTACCAAAGCAGTTACAGTCTCCAGAAGTTGAACCTTATATCAAAACAACAACCATCAACCCCGATTACATCTTGTTTCTAGGTATATATAGAATTTCATTACCAAGGCACTCGGCCATTCTAGGTATGGAGGGGTCATAATTAACCACCAACCACTTTAACTACTTGATGGAGCTTCTGAGTGCAATTTCTTGCTATATCAGATGAATCAGATCTCCTCGGGCGCTCTGCTATCCTCTGAGGTGGTTGGAGTGTCGTATAAGATAAAATACCATGCTTGTTAAATGTAAGTTTCTGCTTGAGCCTTGTCCTTCTTGTTCTTGAGTATACAGCCTGTTGAATGTGGTGGTTGAGGAGGAAATGCACCAGGTATTGGTAGACAGTCATCTTCGTCCTTCGAGAACACGAAATGGTCAAGGCAAGTGGACTAAATGGTGGATGTACGAGTAGGACGGAGGAAGGAAATCAGCTATCGGATCAAGCGGATAGATGGCAGAGATCGCTCGGCAGAAGGTATCGGGAGGAAGCGGGAGTAAGATGATCGTGAGCCATTGGATCTCAGGTGGGCAGATCCAATGGTCATTGGGTGGAGGAGACGCGTGGGATTTAACGAGCGGGAAAAGCATTTTCGCCGGTAGGAAATATTGATCGCACCACTTTCAGACGATGGGTGGTAAAGTTATAAGGGCGTGCAATACCATTTAGAGGGTGACAGGTGGCGGTGGAGAAAAACAAAAACAGCCCTTCATCGCACATTAACGTGCTGTCACTTCACAAGTGTAGGGAGAGTGAATGTCGTCTAATCGTGGCGGAGATGATTGGAAGGTAGGGAATCAATCAAGTGGGTTTTTCATCGGATGCGACTAGGGACCGTTGGATCAGGATGTGGTGATCGACGACTATGATTAAAAGGCGACTATGGATTACAGAGGCACAGAGTCATGTGGAGGTGGTCCTATGGGGTTTTAAACTTGACACTTCAGGGCTTGAAGAAATAGGGGCTTATGCCGATTGTTAGGGGAAATCAGAGGCAGCGGGGGTGCAAGAGAGTAAGTGGGGCAAGGGAGAAGAATGAAGATGATTGCTGCGAGTTTTATTTTGGGCATAAACAACACGGCTAGGCTTGTATTTGACCTTCAAAATGTCCAAATATGTAGCAGGGCTAACACTAACCACACCTAACAAGAAGCCATACCCATTAAGATGGGTATGTGATAAAGCAAAGCTACAAATGACTAGACAATGTTGTTGAAATTTGGTATTGGAGGACAGGTGGTTCCCTAAGGCTTTGCTCTTTGGCCTAGGGAAAAGTGTCCAAAAAGAATTTAATTTTTCTCCTAAAGTAACTTTATAATTTTGATAAAGTTAAATCTAATTTAAAAGTGACTTCATGTGATAAAGTTACTAAAGTCTAATTTTAAAGTGACTTTAATAAAGTTAATGTAAAATTAGAAAGAAAAAGTGACTTTGGAAATAAATGACTAAGTGGGTCTTTATTAAAGTGGGGTGATTTAAAAAATAAAAAGTGAGATTTAAATAAGCATTTAATCTCAACCCTAGATCTAAATCTATTTCAGCCATTGGATTTAGAGGTTACCCAAAAGTCACTTAGAATTAGATAAAAGGAGGAAAAGGAGGCAAGAGGTCATTCATTCTTTCATGAGCAGATTGAGAGAAGGAGAGCAAGAAAGAAAGGGAGATTTATGGACAAGGAGGAGAAGGAGACAGAAGCTTGGCACACATTCCAAGGCAGTAGTTGAGCAGATTTGTACAGCTGATTCAGCACACAGTGAAAGGATGATTTTGACACGATTTTCTAGAAATCTGTACAGCTGGTTTGCATAGAAATCGAGGAGTGGTTTGCACAGAAATCGAGGAGAAGTTTAATATTTTTTATGCATGCAAATCAAGGTACATACAGTGCATTTATTGTAGTCCATACAGTGCATTTAATGCAGGCCGTAAAGCAGCATTTAATGCTGAAAGTGGGCACGAAAATCGAGAAGGTCGTACAACATTTATTGCTATCGTGTTTGTTGTAATTGTTGGAAATAATACTGAGAGGGGGGGTGAATCAGTATTAGCAAATCAGATACTTTTTCATTTTCACACTTAGATTCATATACGCGACTTCAGTTAAGGGTATACGCGTATATACGCGACTATCTTAAATACAACAAGCGTATATGCAGCAATCTTATGATTCAGTTATCTTATCTTCAGTAAATGCATCAGACCATTATTAACCACATTAACAGTAAACAGGTATAGTAAAACAGTACAGATCATCACACATAAGAAGCACAAATGAACACCATGATATAAGGTAGAAACCCAATGTGGGTGAAAACCACCTGCTGCAATTCGTCTCTTTCTTCCTTTAATAAGAAACTTCTTTTACAATGTACTGGTGCAGTCCTTTACCAGCACGCAGGCTACAAC
>APFE030409627.1:0-73220 GCA_000404065.3 Pinus taeda | reverse complement strand
AAATACCACGGACCAAAACCATGATTTCCAACATGTACGCGCCTTTACTCTTATTAACCCGCATGTATACGCGTACGCTCCTTCTGCTTCGCTAACCCGCGTATATACGCTCTTTGTTCACGGTCAACCTGCGTATATCTCTCTATTTACCTGCTGCACTATGATCTGACCTCTGAGTGAGTTTCCATTACCTGTATCATTCCTCTGAGTGAGTTGCCATCAAGGACAACACCTGAATCATAATGCCAACAGTAATTTCTAGTTTGCTGTGAGGGACGGGAAAAGAGATAAGTTGTAAATTTGCTTGCTGATTTTTTGTTGAATATTTCTCACTGTAAAAAAGGCATTTTCAGAAATAAAGAAGAGCTCTCGAACTAGTTTTCCCCAAGAGTTGTAGGGGGTTTTTCTAGGGTCACATTGACCAAAAATCACTGTGTTCAAATATGTTAAATGACTGTTTGTACCTGCTGATTTTTTATTTCTGCATTTTCCAGCATTCTATAAAATTTCCAGAATTTGTGTTTTCAGCAAAAAATTATTTTCTCAGTTGTTGAATGTATGGATATGGGAAAGGGCATTTTACTATATGGGAGAAATAAGGTGAAACTGAAAACCGGGGTGGGAAATGAAAAATTTCTACATAGTATCAGAGCTTGAGTGCTAAAGTGTAGTTTGGGACAGCAAGGAGGAAAATTACAGCCTGCTGATTTTTCACTTGGAAAATTCCAGCAAGCTGATTTTTCACAAACGACAGTTTTATCTTTATTACAACAGTGCTATTTTTCAGTTTTAGGATAGCAGGATGTCATTGGGATTGAGGATGGAGGATAGGCTGGATGGGCATACAAATTATAGCATTTGGAAGGAGAGAATACATAGTATATTTGAGGAGGCAGAAGTATGGGATATCATGGTGCATACCACACAAAACCCTGTTGTTGTGCCTACTGATGCTACTCAGCTGGCTAAGTATAATAAAAAGAACAACAAGGGTAAGAGGTTGATTCTAGATGGAGTCAAAGACCATTGCATTCCTCATGTGAGAGGAAAGAGAAATTCCCATGAGATGTGGACAACATTGTCGAATCTCTACTAGAGTACCAATGAGAACTGGAAAATGGTCCTGAAGGAGAAGCTGAAGAATATTAAGATGGGTAATGATAGTGCAGCTAGATATCTCACAAAGATTACTAATGTGAGAGATGAGTTGGCAGCAATTGGAGAGGCCATTCCACCCACTGAGTTGGTGCGGATTGCAGTGAATGGAATCCCCCGTTCATGGATGAACTTTGCTGATGGGGTTTGTGCACGTGTGACCCTTCCCACATGGGAGAGGTTTTGGGATGATTGCATTCAGACAGAGATCAGGAAAGGTCAGCTTGGGGCAACCAAGCTAGTTGAGCAGGATGAGGATGTAGCACTATCAGCAGGAGGCATGAAAGGCAAAGGGAAGAAGCAGGCTTCCACAAGTAATGGTGGGGGCAAAGGCAAAGGTAAACGTAAATAGGGTAACACACAGAAGGACTATTCCAAGGTGAAGTGTTGGAATTGTCAAAAGATGGGACACTATGCAGTTGTGTGTCCAGAGAAGAAGAAGAAGAAGAAGGGGACGAACTAGAGTGTGGCAGCTTCAGTAGAGGTTGAGGACTTTGCAGTTCATTTTGACCAGGAGTTTGGGTTCACTGCATATGAGTCCTCTAGTGCAGGATCACCTGCCACACAAGTTTAGAGGGAGCATGCTTTTCCCTCGATTAGCAGAGCATCTTCAAGTATCAAGTATGTGGATAGTGGGGCTTCACGTCACATGACAGGAGTCTGTGAGTACTTCTTTGAGCTTTCAAAGAGTGGCACTGATATAGAGGTAGTACTCGGTGATGACAGAGTTGCTAAAGTAGTCGAGGTGGGGACACTGACATTTCAGAGGGAGTCCAAACCTCCCTTGAAGGTGACAGATGTTCTTTATGTGCCAGGGATGAGGAAGAACCTCATATCCATCTCAGCTTTGGAGGACAAAGGGTATGAGGTACTGTTCAAGGGAGGAAAAGTGTTGATATATCCCAAGGGCACTCCAACTGATTCAGCTAGAGTGATAGGTGTACACCATGCAAAGGTGTACAAGCTTGCATTCCAGTCCCTTGTGGCATTGAGCAGTAGTACCGACAGTAGAGCTAGCAGTTCTGAGCTATGTGAGATTTGGCACCGCAGGATGGGACATATGTATCATGGAGCCTTGAGGACCTTGCGGGAGATCACTATAGGTGTGCCAAATTTCAATACTGATCACTTTGATACTTGCAGAGGATGTGCGATGGGCAAGTTTGCTAAATCCCCTTTTCTCAGTAGTGATAGCAGAGCGACTGGGATACTTGATTTGATTCATTCTGATGTGAGCGGTCGGATGTCTCATGTTTCCTTGAGTGGATATGAGTACTATGTTTTATTCATTGATGATCACTCAGGAGGACCTGGATTTATTTCTTGAAGACCAAGAGTGAGGTCTTCAAGCGGTTTTAGGAGTTTAGAGCTCTTGTGGAGACACAGACAGGTCGGAAGATCAAGTCCCTGAGGTCGGACAATGGGGGAGAGTACACCCTTGGAGAGTTTGTTGATTATTGTGCGGAGGTAGGCATTAGGAGGGAGTTCATTGTTCCTTACAACCCCCAGCAGAACGGGGTTGCAGAGAGGAAGAACAAATCCATCATAGGGGTTGCCAAAGCCATGTTACATGATCAGGGGTTGCCATTGTTTTTGTGGGCAGAGGCCTGCAACACAGCTGTTTATTTGCAGAACAGGAGTCTGCATCATGCCTTGGGGCACATGACTCCGGAGGAGGCTTTCTCTGGGAAGAAGCATGATATTGGTCATCTTCGTATCTTTGAATGCATTACATACTCCTACATACCCAAGGAGAAGAGGACCAAACTAGAGCCCACCGTAGAGAAGGGTATCTTTGTGGGCTACAGTGAGACCTCAAAGGCCTTTCGGATTTACGTTCCTGCACAGAGGAGAGTTGTTGTTAGGCGGGATGTGAAGTTCAAGGAGGACAGGGCCTTTAGGAGGTCACGGGAGTTAGAGTATCTGGATCAGCCAGACCCTTAGAAGTAGTTGAGTCAGTTGCAGGGATCCAGTGGGAAGGGATCAGGAGGATCAAGAGGTACATCTATGAGGATGTCAGGTCCGTCAGTGAGCAGTGGCTTGATGAGCCAGAGGGGTGGTGCTACGATTAGTTCACTAGGGAGTCCACTGATGGACAGTTCACACAGTACCTTAGCTTCTACAGGTTCAGGTGCAGGCAGGAGGACAATAGACAGAAAATCAGGAGTTCAGGCCCCTGATGATGAGGATGAGGAGTTTCATTCTCCAGTGGGAGAAGTGCGCTTAGGGAAGAGGAAGCCCAAGTGGCTTCAGGACACCATGAGAGATGCCACATCTATTGCTGAGCTGAAGAGGCCAGTTAGAGAGAGTAGACCACCTGAGAGGTTTTGTAGCTATATGGCAATGGTTACCAACATCCTTGACTCTGAGCCTTCTAGCTATGAGGAGGCAGCTAGCCAACAGGTCTGGAGAGAGGCCATGTAGGAGGAGTATTCTTCTATCATGAAGAATGATGTTTTGGAGGTGGTGCCGAGGCTTGAGGGCAAATCCGTGGTTACTTCTAGATAGCTTTACAAGGTAAAGCATGCTACAGATGGCAGCATTGAGAAATTCAAAGCGAGGTTTGTGGCTAGAGGGTTCTCCCAGGTAGAGGGAGTTGATTATGAGGAGACCTTTGCTCTCGTGGCTCGATATACTTCGATTTGCTCCATTATATCGATAGCAGTAGAGATGGGTTGGAAGATCCACCAGATGGATGTGAAGACTGCATTTCTCAATGGCTTCATACAGGAGGAGGTGTACATTGAGCAACCACAGGGCTTTGAGGTGCATAGGAAGGAGTCCCATGTGTGCAGACTGAAGAAGGCCCTTTATGGCCTGAAGCAAGCTCCCAGAGCTTGGTACTCCAGGGTAGATAATACTTGCAGGGGATGGGTTTCACAAAGAGTGAGGCAGATCTGAACCTTTACTATATTGTGATAGGTGAGGAGCCTCTCATTCTGGTTTTGTATGTGGATGACTTGATCATTACAGGTGCAAAGAGACTCATAGAGCACTGCAAGAGAGATCTTGCGGCAGAGTTTGAGATGAAGAACATCGGCTTGATGCATTACTTTTTGGGTTTGGAGGTGTGGCAGGAGGAGGGGCATTTCTTCCTGAGGCAGGGGAAGTATATTGTGGACATCCTTGGCAGATTCCACATGGAGGATTGTAAACCCATGTCGACACCGATGATCACCAACTGGAAGAAGCTTCATGCTTCAGATTTCGAGTTGGTGGATCCCACATTGTATAGGCAGCTGATTGGTTCCTTGATGTATTTGGTCAACACTAGACCAGATATTTGTTTTGCAGTCAACACGATGAATCAGTTTATGTGTGAGCCTAAGAAGGTTCACTAGGTGGCTGCAAAACACATTTTGCGGTACTTGCAGGGGACAGTGGATTATGGTCTGGACTACAGGCAGGGGGATGGAGTGAGGTTGGTAGGTTATACTAATTTTGATTGGGCAGGTTGTGCTTCTGATAGGAAGAGCACTTCAGGGTGCTATTTTGGGTTGGGTTCAGCAGTAATGTCATGGTTTAGCTAGAAGCAGCAGTCAGTAGCATTGAGTTCAGTGGAAGCAAAATATATGGCAGCTAGTCTAGCTAGTTGTGAGGCCATCTAGCTTCGCAAGATGTTGTTTAGCTTATTTGGTCAGCCATTGAGACCTTCAGTGATTTACTGTGATAATCAGAGTTGCATTAAACTCATAGAGAATCCTGTATTTCATGACAGGTCAAAGCATATCGGGATCAAATATCATTTCATTAGAGACTATGTTCAGAAGGGAGTTGTAAAGCTTGAGTACATTCCCACTAATGAGCAGGCTGCAGATATTCTTACCAAAGCCTTACCACGAGGCAAGCATGTCTACTTCAGAGACAAGATGGGTGTGGTGAGGAACACCTTCCTTGGTAAGAGGGAGTGTTGAAATTTGGTACCGGAGGACAGGTGGTTCCTTAAGACTTTGATCTTTGGCCTACGGAAAAGTGTCCAAAAAGAATTTAATTTTTCTCCTAAAGTAACTTTATAATTTTTATAAAGTTAAATCTAATTTAAAAGTGACTTTATGTGATAAAGTTACTAAAGTCTAATTTTAAAGTGACTTTAATAAAGTTAATGTAAAATTAGAAAGGAAAAGTGACTTTGGAAATAAATGACTAAGTGGGTCTTTATTAAAGTGGGGTGAGTTAAAAAATAAAAAGTGAGATTTAAATGAGCATTTAATCTCAGCCCTAGATCTCAATCTATTTCAGCCATTGGATTTAGAGGTTACCCAAAAATCGCTTAGGATTAGATTAAAGGAGGAAAAGGAGGCAAGAGGTCATTCATTCTTTCATGAGCAGATTGAGAGAAGGAGAGCAAGAGAGCAAGGGAGATTCTGGACAAGGAGGAGAAGGAGACAGTAGCGTGGCACACATTCCAAAGCAGCAGTTGAGAAAATTTGTACAGTTGATTCAGCACACAGTGAAAGGTTGATTTTGGCATGATTTTCTAGAAATCCATACAGCTGGTTTGCACAAAAATCAAGGAGTGGTTTGCATAGAAATCAAGAAGTTTGTTGTTTTTCTGCACGCAAATCGAGGTCCATACAATGCATTTATTGTAGTCCATACATCACATTTAATGCAGGTCGTACAATAGCATTTAATGCTAAAAGTGGGCACAAAAATCGAGGAGGCCATACAACATTTATTGCTCTCCTGTTTGCTGTAAATTCTAGTTTGTTGTGAGGCATGGGAAAAGAGATAAATTGTAAATTTGCTTGCTGACTTTTTGCTAAATATTTCTCACTGTAAAAAAGGAATTTTCAGAAATAAAGAAGAGCTCTCGAACTGGTTTTCCCCAAGAGTTGTAGGGGGTTTTTCCAGGGTCACATTGACCAAAAATCACTGTGTTCAAATGTGTTAAATCACTGTTTGTACCTGCTGATTTTTTATTTTTGCATTTTCCAGCATTCTGTAAAATTTCCAGAATTTGTGTTTTCAGCAAAAAATTATTTTTTTAGTTGTTGAATGTATGGATATGGGAAAGGGCATTTAACTATATGGGAGAAATAAGGTGAAACTGAAAACCAGGGTAGGAAATGAGAAATTTCTACAAATGTAAACTTAGGTTTGCTTTTGGGTCAACTTTTGTAGATGAGGTTGAGTTATATATAGTTCCCCTGGATATATGTGGTATTGTTTTAGGAAGTCCTTACTAGTATGATAGAAAAGCCATTTTCTATAGGACTGAAAATAAGTATCAACTCACAAAAGATGGAATAGAATATATTGTAAGAGCTCATCAGCTAAAAAATAAATACACTCTCATTAACTCAGGGCAGATGAAAAGAATTGTAAATTCATGCAAGCAATTTTTACTAATGATTGTAAAGGAAAAGACCCCTAATAAAACCAATGCATTTGAAGGTTGTGATGCTAAACATAAAGATGATTTAGAAAAAGTTGTTTCAGAATATGATATCCTATTTCAAGAACCTAAAGGTTTGCCACCCAAAAGGGGAATTGTACATGATATTCATTTGCAGCAAGATCCTCCATTGCCTAACATCAGAATGTACAATTTATCTGCTTTAGAGAATGCAGAGATCAAGAAGCATGTACAGGAGCTGCTCGACAAAGGGTTCATAAGGCCAAGAATATCACCATGTGGATCTCCAATTTTCTTGGTGAGAAAGAAAGATGGCTTGTCAAGGACGTGCATTGATTACAAAGCACTGAATAAAATAATGATCAAGAATCATTATCCTCTTCCTTGCATAGATGATCTATTAGATTAACTGAAATAAGTTGTTTACTTTTCCAAGTTAGACTTGCGTAGTGGCTACCATCAGGTCAGAGTTGCAGAACAAGATGCATGGAAGACTACTTTCAAAACAAAGCAACGGTTGTATGAATGGCTAGTTATGCCTTTTGGCTTAACTAATGCTCCTGCCACTTTCATGAGAGTTATGAATGATGTACTCAGGCCTTTTATTGATTATTTTTTAATTGTATATTTAGATGACATTCTTTTTTTAGTAAAACATGGGAAGAACATTTAAAGCATGTAAAGAAGACTCTATATGTTTTGAAAAAAGAAAATCTCTATGTGAAGTTATCAAAATGTGAATTTGGCAAAACATCTTTAAATGATTTGGGTCATATTGTAGGGGGTGGTGAATTGAAGACAGATCCCTCTAAGGTTGAAGTCATTCTGAATTGGCCTAAACCTAAATCTGCTACAGAACTTAGGAACTTCCTAGGAGCAACACAATAGTGGAGAAAGTTTATTGCTAACTTTTCCTTGATTGCAGCTCCCTTACATGCTTTCACAGGATTGATAAGGTGTTTTAGTGGGGAGGCAAACATCAAAAATCCTTCAACACTTTGAAAGGGAAAATTAGTATAGCAGAAGTACTAGCATTTCCAAATCTTCAAAGACCATTCAAGATTGAAATAGAAGCCAGTGACTATGCCATGGGAGCAGTGTTGATGCAACATAGTAAACCTATATGATATCATTCTGAGACATTTAATTCTACAGTAGTTAATATCCCACATATGATAAAGAATTGTATGCATTAGTACAGAGTGTGAAAAAGTGGAAACATTACCTAATGGGCAAGGAAACAATTATACATATTGATCATGAACCACTTCAATATTTGCACTCACAAACTAAATTGCAGCAATCAAGACACTATAGGTGGATGGGGTTTCTACAACAGTTTCATTTGTCATCAGATAAAAGAAAGGCATACACAATAAGGTTGCAGATATGTTATCCAAACCAATCATAAATGCATTTACTATACTTAAGCATAATTTAGTATTGCATGAAAATTACATTGAATAATATGCTCAAGATCTAGATTTTAAAGATGTATATGCAACTTTAAGTCATGGAAAACAAGTAGAAGAATTGGATTATCATGTTAAGGACCAGCTCTTGTATAATTTGGGAAATTTATGCATTCCTCAAACTGAAAGAGCTAACATAATCCAAGAGGCACATACTTCTCTAATATCAGGTCATTTTGGTGTAAGTAAAACAGCTACACAGCTACAAAGGTTCTGTTATTGGCCAAGAATGCATGAAACAATTTCTATATATATTAAAGGGTGTGCCATGTGTGCTAAAAGCAAGCCCAACAATAGAAAACTAGGCTTGTATACTCCACTTCAAGTTCCTTCTCATCCTTGGGAAAGTGGTTTCATGGAATTTGTTGGGGGACTGCCAAAATCTAGAAAAGGTCATGACTATTTATATGTTATTGAGGACAGGTTTAGCAAAATGTGTATTTTAATACCCTGTAACAAGTAGATTACAGTTGAACAAACAACAAAGTTGTTCTTTCAGCATGTATGGGTTCATTTTTGGTTACCCACTTCTATTGTCTCTGATCGAGATTCTCGATTTGTTGGGAAGTTTTGGTCAAGTCTATGGGAGTTAATGGACACTAGATTGAATAAGAGCATAGCATTTCATCCACAAATAGATGGCCAAACAGAGATGGTCAATAGAATAGTGATCCAGTTGCTCAGGGGCTATTGCAGCAAGCATCCCAAGCTTTGGGATAAACATTTATGTTGTGTGCAATATTCTTACAACCATGTTAAGCACTCTTCTACACAAAGATCTCCTTTTGAGACTTGTTTTAGTTTTACACCAAGGTCTCCCTTGGATTTTGTCTTTATTAAATACATAGTAGTTGATGGACACAGTGATGTGGAAAAAGTAACCACGTTCATTGAACAGATCCAAGAAATTCACCAAGCAGTGTAGGAAAAGTTGGAAAAGGGCCAAGCTAAGTACAAGGCAAGGCATGATAAGCATCGAATTGAGCATAGATTCCAAGTTAGTGATCAAATCTGGCTGTACATCAGCAAAGACAAAATGCAAGGTGAAGGTAAGAAGCTAAAGCCAATAAGGTATGGGCCTTTCAAGATACTTGAGAAAATTGGTGAGAATGCTTTTCGCCTTGATTTTCCAACTTACATGCCCATCTATTCAGTAGTTAATGTACAGAACTTGAGACTGTTTGAACCTTCATTGATTGAAGTTCCCGAGAGCAAAGTTAGTTGTCTTCTATTGATGATCTGTTCCCTGAATATATCAATGAGTTGCAGGAAGATACAGTTCTGGACAGGAAGGTGAGAACTACGGGCAACGGGGATGTTGAGTACCTCAAAATCAAACTCAAAGGTTCAAAACCAAGCAGCGCAAGATGGATAGAGATTGGTCAAGTGAGGAAGTTGTATTCTCATTTGATTGATGCTTAAAAAACAACTTTTGGTGGTCCAAAAGCCTTTTCAGTGGGGATGCCTGATCCAAATGGATCCTAGAAAACCCTCTAAGTATTCAAAACCTTATAAACATTCAAAATTGTTGCCTAAGGAAAACCTTTAAAGAAAGCAGATAACATTATCAAGAGGCAAAAAACATAGAGAAAACATTGAAAAACAAGCTTATTGGTGGTCAAAGCAACTTTGAATTGGAGTTGTCGGATCTGGCCAATCAACGATCCAGATCCGATCGACAAATCATAATAGGTGGTGGGAAATGGAGGCTATCAGCGGAGACCACATGGTATATGCGACTACAATTAGTTGGGTCAACGAGGACCGTTGATCAAGCATGTAGACTGACAACCCAAGTTGAATTGTGATATCACAATCGGAGCTACACAAGGAGTGGGACTCTCTCTCTCTCTCTCTCTCTCTCTCGCTATATGTATTATATATATATAATATATATATATATTATATATGTGGCGATGTATAACTAGGCCGATAGATCTATTAAAACGATATTCCATAAAATTGAGATCTGTCAAACGTGAAATTTCTATGTATTTCGTTTAATAAACGAAATATGAAGGGAAGCATCGATGCGATGAAAACTGGACCAAAACGGGTTTGGGAATGAAAATATATTTATTGTTTCAAGTCTGATATGAGCCATTTTGCGGGATTTTTAAATTTTTAATGTACTTTTGAATACAAAGGGAAATCACGATATAAGCAGGATTTCAAGTGGGCCAAAGGCGATAGGTGGTTTGGGTCGGGTGATCCCATACAATGGTTGCATGTTTCCAGGCTAAGGAGAGATAAAACCACCCTCATCAGGCGGTTAACCCCCATACAAAAGAGCCCCTAAAATGAACCACAGCCGTTGGATCTGGATCTCCCAGATAAATCATGGAGATGTGATGTTGGTATACAAGTGGACCCGATAGGAGTATAAGGTGGATTTATGGATATTTGAAGTCCAATAAACAATGTTTGGTGGACTTTTCATGTGTTTGAACATATTTCTCTATGTAAACAGAAAACAAAAATTTCAAAGGATTTCAAAGCCCTGATGACCCATTCTGTTACAGTATAGGTGGCCACCATCCCTGAAAGAATTTAGTAATGATTGCTAATGCTCAGAGGGGGATCTGAGCAGACAGAGGTCAGGAAGCTAGAGAGCCTGAGAAGAGGAAACAAACAGGTAGTGCGGATTGGCTTTAAAGCCACGGATTGATAGAAAATTGATAGGCAGTACTGAGATAGATCAAAGACATAGACATAGAATGATAGAGAGAGTCTATGTACTCAGAGAAGCTTGGCGGGTTCATGAAAAACTCTTGCTATTGTATTTGTTGTGTGTTGAGATTCAAATTGAGCTCATACTTTTGTAAAACTCTAATTTTGAAGACATAATAGAGAGGTCACCACTGAAGGCTAGACCAGGGGTGTTGGATGAAATCCTTATTAAACTTGATGTGTTTATGTGTGTTGTCTATTATGTTCTTTAACTACTTCACTGTCTATGTATTTCACAATATTATCGATCCATTGCATAAAGTAACATACGTAAATCCATGCACATGAGTATGTAATACCTTAGTAATTGTCTAAGATCTCATTATCAGATCACTTCCCTAGGTGGAGGCCTCAGTGAAGCTCTTCTTTGCTTCAATGAATGTTTCATGTGTGTGTTCATAATCGAACTTAGCCTCCTTTGTTGGGGCTTTGAGAACCCATGTATTATCTTCAAGTTGTTTCCCCTTGTCATCTCCTATTGTAATTCCACTCCAAAGCACAATATCCACGTTCAGGTCTTCTTCGCATGGCTCATACCTCATCATCTTCAGGTTCTAAGTTGGTTGAGGCGGTAGTTCCCCTTTGCCACATATCCTTGCTATCAATGTAGGAAAGTCTTACATTTCATTATCAAATAGAGTGTAGTACTTGCATGACAGACATGTGGGGTTAGTGCAATCACGAGCATAATGTCCTGGTCCTCCGCAATTGTAGCATATCAACTGTCCCCAACCTCTTCCAGGTCTTCCTCCACCTTGTCTTGTCTGTGCCCTTGAAATCCTTTCCACACCATCTCTTCTCTTTGTTCAGGGGGCCACGTTTATGCCTGAACCCTATAGGTGGAAGTTCTATCCATCATCAATTCATAACTTCTGCAGTTACACTCATCATGCCCTACCAACCTACAAAAGTTGCAGAATATTTGTTGCAGTGCCTGTACAAACTTCTGTAGCAAATGATAGTTATTTGTGGCATGTTTTCCTACTACCTGACATATAACAAACCACAATGCAGGCCCTACGCTCGGTCCTACCTTAGCTTCTGGCCTCAAAGGCATTTGTCCCCCTCCTGTAATGTAGTTTACAAAGACCAAGAAATGGCCTTTGTCATGTCCCTAACTCTTGCATTTCAGACACCATACCTCTTTGCACACCTCTGGCCAAACAATTATGTCCTAATTCAAACTCGACATCTCAAGGCAAAGATTTTTCAACTGCACATGGATCTACTAAAACCCAAATTCAGATCTTGCATCGATGTTTCATGGAGCCTCATGGAAATCTCCAAGGTCGCCACCTGACTTGTTATCTTTTGGTGTGATAACGCAACCCTTAAGTGTGGCAAGAGCGAAGCCACAAACCATTTGTGATGCTATACATATTTTAAGTTCATGTTAGCTTCGTGGATTTTACACTTTAGCCTATGATCTAGTTCCCAAGGTGTCTCACCTGGTTGCATTGCGATTTCTTTGAACCTCAAAATAGACTATGCCTTAGATTTAGGCCTACTGAATTCTCTATTCAGTGTTGTCTGGATATCTGCCACTCCAGCATTTGGGTTATCATTAGAGTACTTGATATTCTAGCTTAGCATGTGATCCTGTAGAGAACTAACTAGTGTTTCCTTCTTCAAGTGATCATCTATAACGCCCTGAGCTTCCCATAAGGCTTTCACGACAAACCAAAATTGGTCTGGCTCCTCATTTACTAAGCCTTTCAACAAAGGTAGCTTCACTAAATTTTCCATACTGAACTGCGGTAGAGGTGGAGGTGGTATGGGTGAAGTCACAGGTAATGGTGGTGAAGTTGGAGGTGGTGTGGGTGGAGGTGGCAGTCATGGGAATCCTTGTCTTATTAACTGAATAGCACTTCGTGGAGAAGCCTATGCTACTCCCTCTTCATCACCCCACGAAGGTGAAATCAATGGACTATACTCAAGACCCTTTTTCCCTTCATTCCTGTAAGTTTTTCCGCTTTGTGTAGCTCTAAATATCAAGGTAGTTGCATAACCAAATTTTGCACAATACCATTTTGATTTAGGTATTCAAATATTTCAAGTACTTACCTCGTGGTCCTTTGAAAAAGTGAAAAAACACCTCGTTGTAGCTAACTGAGGTATCAACCATGAACTCAGTCACAAATCCTCCTATGACACGATCGATCCAACGATTGACAGCGCGAGCAAACTTATCCTTGAATACTTCCAATCTCTGTACTAGCTCTAAGGTCCAAACAATAGGACTTTCAAGTCTCCACCTTCCTTGGCTCTCTAGTAGCTTTGCGATCCACTTGTATAGCTCAACTGGAAAGGAACATAAAAATATCTCATGGATCTATGTATATAGATACTTGTCTAGCCATTGTTCCTTTGTCAGTTGCAGGTTTCTATTCTCCTGCACCACGAATTCGTGGATCTTCCTATATAACTAGTCTCTGATCTCTTTCTTAGTTGGATTCCAGTGATACAACATCACATGTCCCTTATGTAGATTCTAGTCCCGACAATGGAACCATTTGTTAGCTTGTGGGGGCCTGACCTAGGTCCACTGTTAATGAGCCAAACAAATCCCTATGCTACTAGCCCTTTTAGCATTAGTCCATGGAGCGTGGAATGAAGTCTCACTCAAAGAAGTATGGGGGGATTCTGGAACCACGTTTCTGCA
Source organism: Pinus taeda (assembly GCA_000404065.3). NCBI lineage: Eukaryota > Viridiplantae > Streptophyta > Pinopsida > Pinales > Pinaceae > Pinus > Pinus taeda. Next base: position 59,842 of record APFE030409627.1, on the reverse strand, counting down.
CCCTGAGATGGTTGTGATGTCGGTTTATTCCTTCTATTCTTTCCTTCGCACTGGTCACTTCGCTCTAGGGCTTTCCAGACTAGCCCTTTTTTCCACCCTTCAATACCTCCGCGAAAGGGTACGATTGACCTTTGTGCATCCCTAACTTGCAGCTCAGGTACTTTTGCACTGCTATGGAAGCGTACCGTGTAGATTCCCAAACTAGTCTAAGTGTCTTACTTATCTTATTATAAAATCATAGTTAGCACCACGTAAACAAATGTTCTTACTTGCATTCACTTAACCATCATAATTACGTACATTCATTCATCGTATAATTATTATAAATGAAATTCATACATAACATATCAAGATGCATTAACAGGAAGAAAAACACAAAATTTGTAGAATACTTCTCTTTATTAATGTCTTTCAAGTGATTACAGACTTTATCCGCCCTACGCACATAGTTACAGGGGTCCATGCACTCAGTTGTGGACTTCCACCCTAGGCCTCTGCGCACTCACCTGCAGAGCCTCTACCTATGCTACAACCCAAAATTTAGACTGATTACTTCATAGCTATGACTATCTTATTCATTCCATTACATTCCTCTAAAACTACTTAGAGCTCAACTCTTTTTATTCAATCCCATGGTCTGTGGACCATGGGTAGATCTTTTACAACCAACTTTACTTTACAAAACTAAGGGCGAACAATCCTTTATGACTCATGACACCTTCGCACTTCGCGACCACAAAATGCAGAGTCTTTACAAGTTTATTACAAAATTTGACCAAAACATGGGCTTTTAGCCCCAAAACTGTCCTCGGGGGATCCCGTTCCCAACATATGTCATCCCATCATCCGAAAATGGAGAGGACCAATCATTCATTGAAAATCCACTTGATCTTTCATTTGATTTTCCTGGAAACACAAAGGGTGAACATCATTTCTTCTCATCTGCCCCTCTGTGTGATTCATCAAATCATGAGGATGCTGACAAACATCCTGAATTTTCTGATCTTGGTTGTCGTGATCTCTCTACTTCGTCATCTAATCATGATATTGATTCAACATTTGTTAATCTGTCTAATACATTGGTCTACGATGATCTATATGTCGACAAAGTCAAAACCCCATGGACTGTCGAGGCACGTCAACCTGAGCTGATGGTTATGTCAGGTGCTCGCTATCCTGAGGTTGGTTTCACCTCCGATCAGGAAATATTTCAAACACCTGAGGCTCCTCATCACTCATATGTATGCAGTGGAGATCAATCTCACACATAGATCATGCTTTCTCCACTCGAACTACATGATACCATCACTCATGCATTGGAGGAATCTTACACAACAAGCACGTGTGTGTGACACAACTTGTCTTTGTTTCTTTCATTTTCTTGCTTGTCAGAATCAAGAGTGTGCGTATGCTTAAAATTTACATGCAGTGTCACACAGCACCATAGTAAGTCCATGGACCACATGTCATGCACTTGCACTCACTTATGTTATGTGGACACCTTTAAACCTGAAGTTTCTTTGCCTTCACTGTGATATCTTTCTTGTTTACTGGTTCACACGACTGTCTTGTTCGTGAACCATGCCTTCACCAACATGGGTCGACCAATGCATCAGTGGATTCATTAGAAATATCACTTGATGTGAGCAAACCCATGCACTGTTAGCTTACGAGTAGGAGTAATGTTTGCTTCTTCTTTTTTGTTTTCTTGCATGCATGCTTTCTTCTTACTTTGCATGTTTGTTTGTTTGCATGCTTGTTTTCTTACTCACTTTTCTTATGGATTTACTTATGCTTTTGCTTTTTCTTGTTGTTTGTTGTGTGTTTATGTCCATAGGTTAGTTTCACATGAGACCGTGCGTGACACTTGAAACAAGCTAGGTAAATTACAAGAGGACTTATGCAGCTACTAAAACTTGGTTATCTATTGTCCCACCTCTGCATGAAGAACTTGGTGTCTTCATTCCATGATACATCAATGGAAAATATGTACTGTTTGAAATGAACCTTGGTGAAAACACAATGCTTTCATGCTAACTAGTGTCACCTACTCTGGTTGGTTTTCTTGGCTTAATCCTTGACAACATAGTCAAGTATAGTAACGTGAGGGGAAAAACCTTAACAAGTAGTTCAAAGGTATATATAAACTTCTTCTCTGAAGGAAAAACCTTTTTTTTCTCTCAATAAGTCGGGATCCCTTTTCTGCCTCTGAAATGACTAAGTTTTATGTACAATTACAAAAAATCAAAATGTGAAAAAATTTTGAAAAAATGAAAAATGAATAAGGTAAAAGAAGAGAAAGGCTTCATGTGCAGAGAGGTGATGCAGGTAACTCCATCGGGGTAATGATTAGGCTTGCTAGTAGCGGAGTGATGCTTGTCTTCCTGCGTGACTCCACTGGGGTATTGTCCAGGCCTGCTCGTAGCGGAGAAACACCAGAGATGAAACTAAAACTCTGACTACCATAAAGCTTGTGCACCAATATAACCCTCATTCCAATTGAAACAATTGTGTTGGATTGTTTTGGAAAGTGTCGATTGACCAAGGGCTTGGCAGATGCTACATATTACAATCAAGCAAGTGTGGAAACCAAGATGAATAGAGAATTGAACAATACTTCCGGAGGTGTTAGACTTGCTTTTCATGAACAAGGTCCATTCAGAGAGTTGGAGTTCTACTAGTGTGTCGCCAAGTGTTGTAGTGGCTACAAACACCCTCCAAAATTTTTCCTTCACTTTGCTTTGGAGCCTCCATGCCAATAATCCTCAAAAAAAATGTCTTGCACCATCAAACATATAGGCTTCAGTTGTTTCTCAATGTCTTGTCAGCCTGTGCATGCCAGTTTGCTTCACTCCGCTCACAAGTTGTCTTTCCAAACTTAGACCTTGTACTCACCAAGTAACTCCCACAAAAAATGGCACAATTCTGGAGAGGAATTAGCCTTCCCTCCAAAAATTGTGCAAATTAGTTAGCTAGCCTACTGAGCTCAAGAATTGTGCAAATCAATCTTTCAAGCTTCCCTTAGAAAATTGTGCAGTTCTGGAGGGGAACTGCCCTTCCCTCTAGAAATTGTGAAAATTAGCTAGCTAGCCTGTTGATCTCAAGAATTGCACAATGAAACCTGTCAAGCTTCCTCTCAAAAATTGTACAATTCATCCTATGTTAGTTGCTCAACCCAGAAATTGCAGAATCCCTCTAGGACAGCCAGCCTAGCTCAGCCTAGGAGCTGTGTAAATTTTCATCCCAAACTCACAGACTGATGCATGTGCCTTCATGTTGAACGATTCCCTCTAAGACCAAGAAAAACTAATTTGCATGCATGGACTTCTTTTCCCAGGGAAGCACGCAAAGAATCCCTAGATTGAGGGATCTGTTTTTAGCAGCTAGAGGTTACAAGCAAGGCTCATTTTAGAAACCTGCCACTAAGTGTCGCTTTTCCTCTATTTGTGGCATGCGCATCATAACCTCGATTTTATCAAAACTTATGAACTGGATGCTATAGAGCTCATTCCTCACATCGACCCTACAACTCTAACATCCCACATCACATCTAGGAGTCTTCAACACTTTCACCTTAGCTGTTTCAAGGTAAGTTTACTTTTCAAGTCTTGCATTGCATTTCTGTTGCTTTTTGTGTTTTTCTTTGTGTGAGTGTTGTCTACTTGATTTCAGTGAGTGCCTGTTGTTGTTTTGATGTATGTTATCTTGCAGAATCATCGTTTCAGTTTTCATTCACATCTCATTGTTGTCGCATGCATGACATTGTTTTTGCACCGACGATTGCCGTTGTGGTGACTCACTTTACACACATGCATGCTTTCACTTTTTCTAAATATTTCACTTTTTGTTTTCATGTATGATCATTCACTCTTGTTCACACTCAGTTTCACCATGCATTCAAACTTCTCATGTTTTCAGTCGCCCATCAACGGGTCTAGGCTGCCTTAGCCCAGGCCTTTCCTTGCTCGACTAGCATTACACATTTCTAGAAGTGAAGGCTATGCCTTCCCTCCATAAATTATACAGTATTGCCTAGCACTGACCTCCTGGCTTGCATTGCGAAATTCTAGGAGGCAGTGCCTTGCTAGACCCAGAAACTGTGCAATGTAGTTTGTTGGTTTACATGTCACTACTGACTGAAATTGCATATCATGCAGTTTTAGTCCTCGATAGGCCAGGCTGGACTATGCATTGCACAGTTCCAGTAGTTAGTCAGCCTCCCGATAGCCTGAACTATGCCTTACATAGTTTTGGCAGTCAATCTCCCAGCCTCCTGGTGAAAATTGCACAATCTTCAAAGACAATCACAAAAGTATGTTGCATGTCAGTCCTTCATCTTGTTTTGGTTTTTGACTAACAAATTTCTTGTCATGAGTGTTGCTATGTCTCTAGGTATCACTTATTTTCATCTTCCTCTCAGAAAAATAGGTACAATGGCTTTTAGGAGAGAAGAGTCGCAGACGCCATTCATAGCACAACTAGGGATGCAGTCGATCAAGTGTCTATGAACATGCCTATCTATGAAGACATCAAGTTGTTCATGGACAAGGATATCAAGATGAAATAGCAGTGGCATCATAGAGAGAAGCAACATCAACAACAAAAGGTAGCACACTTGCATGCAACAGATGCAAGAGGAGGGTTGTTGACAACACAGAGGTGGAATAAAGTTGCAAGATCAAGAAGATTCACCTATGATAAAAGAAGTTTTCGAGATTGATGCTATGAGGCAATAGTGCGACAAGAGGATTGTGTGAAGGCGGAAAGAGAAATAGAGTAGTTGTAGGTGTCTAAGCAGCAACTCAAAGAAGAAAAGGAGCTACACAGACAAGAGAAGGAGTTGCACCAAGAATAGGTATAGAAGGAGGCATAACATCCACAGACTGATGAAATTGTGCCCATACAAGTTATGGATCCATACAGTAGCTGACATGGAGGAGACAAGTTGAGAAAAATTTTTGATTTAATGAAAAGGTTTTTAGGAGTATGGATGTCATTGTACGCACGCATGTGATCCCACCCATTTGGCACACTCACTGAGACAAAGACAAGAAGCAAGTCCGACTAGAGATAAACATGTATTTTGACAAGTTGATGTGCATGGTCACTAGCACACACCTGGAGATCAACACAGATACTATGCATCAGTATGTTGTTGGTCCTTATGCACTCAAGATGATGATGTGCATGTTGTCAAATGAACTGTTGCAAAAAGGAGCCATATCAGTGTACGTAGATGCAACGAAGGCAAGAGTTCACTTTCAGCACGATGTCACCTTTGAGCGCACGGACACCATCATGAATGGAGAAGCTTGGAATCAGTTCACCATCGGTGACCATCACGAGGATGTTGAAGAGTTGGTCTTACCACAATGATTCGAGTGTTAGTGATGCCTTTCATGGCTTGCTCAAGCCATTTTGTCTCGCATGGGTACATGTGCAGATTGTATGTAACGTCTTGCCAAGTGGAAGTTCAAGTGTCGATAGTTGAATGTAATAGTAATAGAGTAGTTGAAGAGTCATGATGGTAGATGAACGGTCACAAAGGGGAATGTCAAGGGTCACCCCACCCTTTGCTATAAATAGTCCCTCATAACTCATTTTAGAGTCTTTTGGTCAGCCAAGATTCCAATTGGAGTATCTTAGAGAAAGCTTGGAGAGTATTGTAACAAGCCTTGGCTTCTCCACTGTGCAGAGCTAGTATATCTCTTTGGAGGAGTAGGCGACAGTGACTATAACATTCCACTGTCGAAACTAGTGGTTGGTCATGGTTGTATTGTACGATTGGAACTTTCACTTCTTAATTTAACAAAGCCAACATGTTTCATGCATATGTTGTATTGTATTTCAGCTATCTTGTTTACTCTAAATTATATACGTATTTGTTTGCTTATGCATGCATGTACGGATTTCCTATATATGTATGAATCTTACTGAAATGTGTTGTTGGTTTAACCATCATTGTGGATTGCTAGCTTACTTGTCTTCTAGTTTGTGATGCATCTTTGCTCGTGTGTTCCCTTCTTAACTCCATGCTTTCATAGGTTTATAACGGGTGCACTCACAGCACCCTCCATGTGTTAGAACCATTCATGCACCTTTCTTGACTTGTTGCATATGTCACACCCTTGCTAGCAACAGGAACATCTCACTTGCCTCTATGCGCAACCATGGTCAAGACGATACCATACAACCCACTGCTAGGACTTCTACACCAAATTATTTGAGGTCTAGTTGGGACTTCTTACCAGGGAGATCCCCTAACATGTTGGCAAGTCTAGCACCATCAACAAAAGGACACTAACATAGGTACATAGTTTTATTGGTTGTGTTGTCGATTATATATGTTTTATAGAAAAAAATTCTAGAATAACATTCCCACTTTTTCAGCTCTTAACTAAAGATGCATAATTTTTGTTGACAGATGAGTGTGAAGAGGCTTTTGCAAAAATCAAGGAATTAATCTACAAGCTCTGATCTTGTGAGGTCCTCATTGGGAACTCCCATTTCACATCCACACTGATGCCTCCCAAATAGAATAGGGGTAGTTTTGGGATAGAAAGATGACAAGAAGTTGTATGTGGTATACTATGTTAGAAAGAATTTGACACCTGGTGAATTAAACTATACGGTAACAGAAAATGATTTTTTGGTTGTTATTTATGTTGTTAATAAATTTTGGCATTAAATTACTAGATATCATACTTCTATGCATATTGAACACGCAGTAATTAGGTACTTGATGAATAAACCTATAACCCCTGGGCATGTCCCAAGTTTGGTTATTATTACTTCAAGAATTTGACATTACCATCATAGATAAACCAGGCAAGGTTAATGTAGTCATTGACTTCCAGTCTAGATTAGATACTAATGATGAAGGTACACCCGTAGAAGATAGTTTTCCAGATGAATATCTTTCTGCAATTTCTACTCACACTTTGTGGTATGCAAATATTGATAATTATTACTACAGGGAAGGTACCCAAGAATTTTTCATATAGGGAACAACGGAAGATCATTAGTCATAGTACCCATTATTCATGGATAGTAGGATATCTATTTTATAAATTAACTGACTAGAAAATCCAACATTGTGTAGTAGAAAATGACTTCTATGATGTCCTAAAGGCTGCTCATGACGGCCCCTGTGGGGGAAATTTTGTAGACAAACAGACCAAACATAAGGTGTTACAGATGGGATATTAATGGCCCTCCATCTTTTTGGATGTGAGAGATTATGTCTGAAGATGTGACAACTATCAGCGGATGGGTCAGCCTAATTGATCAGATGAAATGTCGTTACAGCCTCAAGTAGTCCTTGAACCTTTTGAGAAATGGGCTATTGATTTCGTTGGCCCATTTAATCCGTCTTCACATCAGAAATTTTATATTTTAGTCTACACATATTATCTGACAAAGTGGGTTGAGGCCAAGGTTGTGGAAAAAGCCACAGAGCATATTGTCTTGAACTTTTTGTTTGAAGAGATTTTTGCTCGATATGGCACCCTAAGAGAGATAGTTTCAAATGGGAGAATGCAATTTACATCACATATGATAGCAAGACTTACGAACAAGTATGCGATCAAGAACAGAATAACATCTCCATACCACCCTCAGGTGAATGATCAAGTGGAAATCATGAACAACGTATTATAAAACATTCTCACAAAGACTATGGCAAAGCATCGCCGAGATTGGACTAAAAAACTTCCTGAAGCTCTTTGGGCATACAGAACATCATGGCGGGATACAACAGGGTTTTCACCATTTTATCTTGTCTATGGTAAATCTCCATTGTTTCCAATAGAATTTGAGATCAATATGCTTAGAATAGCTCTCAGAGTAGGATTGGACCTTTCGAAGGCCCAGAATGTTGGGTGTGGAGCCTGATTGTCTTCCGTATTCAAAGGTATCGCCGCATTGGACCCCAGTTCATAATGGGGTGGCAAAACCACCCATAAAATATACATTGCAGTGGGGTCCAGGGGGGAAAGATATTAGAACAACAACCACAATAGAAACAAGCACCTCAAACACCTGAAAGTGGTGTTAGAAGATCTAACCGGGTAAGTAGACCCCCTAAATGATACTCTCCTTCATTATATTATGTATTTTTGACTGATTCTGGTGAACCGGAATGTTATGAAGAAGTAGTGTATGTAGAAACTAGGAAGAAGTGGGAGAAAGACATGAAAGAAGAGATGGACTCCTTAGCACATAACCATACTTGAGACTTAGTCAGGTTGCCTGCAGGTAAAACAACATTGGAGAATAAATGGGTTTACAAGTTGAAGGAAGAAGATGGAGGTAGAAAAAGGTATAAATCTAGACTTGTGGTGAAAGGGTTTGCACAGACAAAGGGTATAGACTTTGATGAGATATTTTCTCCTGTTGTTAAAATGACTTCAATCAGAACTATTTTAAGTCTAGTAGCAGCTGAAGATTTGCATCTTGGGTAGTTAGATGTAAACACAACCTTTCTCCATGGGGATTTGGAGGAAGAGATATATATGTAGCAGCCACAAGGATATGAGGTAAAAGGGAAGGAGAAACTAGTGTGCAGGTTGAAGAAGAGCTTGTATGGCTTAAAACAGGCTCCAAGATAGTGGTATCTAAAATTTGACAGGTTTATGTCTGAACAAGGTTATACTAGATGCCACTCTAATCATTGCGTTTATTTCAAAAGACAAATGATGGAAACTATATTAGATCGTTATTGTATGTAGATGACATGCTTGTTGCAAGTTCTAACATGCAAGAAATAAATGTGTTGAAAAGAAAATTGGAAAACTCATTTGCAATGAAGGATTTGGGTGCTGCAAAACAAATCCTTGGTATGAGAATAACTAGAGATAGGAAGAATCGCAAATTAACATTGTCTCAGAGTGAGTACATACAAAAGGTGTTGAAAAGATTTAATATGCAGAATGAAAAACCAGTTAGTATACCTTTGGCCAGCCATTTCAAACTAAGTAATGAAATGTGTCCCAAGACTCAAGAAGAAATGGCTGATACGTCTAAAGTTCCATATGCATCAGCAGTTGGGAGCTTAATGTATGCAATGGTTTGCACAAAGCTTGATATTGCACATGCAGTGGGAGTTGTAAGCAAGTACATGAACAATCCAGGAAAAGAACATTAGATGGCAATAAAGTGGATTCTCAGGTATTTGAGAGGTACCACAAATCAAGCATTATGCTTTGGTGGTTCAAACATTAATCTACAGGGATATGTTGATGCAGATATGGCAGCTGATAGAGATAACAAGAGGACCACCATAAGGTATGTGTTTACTATAGGTGGAACAACTTTAGTTTGGTCTCAAGACTGCAAAGCATTGTTGAACTCTCAAACAGCAAAAGTAGAGTATGTTGCTATTATAAAGGCTAGTAAAGGAATGATTTGGTTAGAAAGGTTTCTGGATGAATTAGGTAAGAAGTAGGAGTTAGGCAGGTTATACAGTGACAGCCAAAGTGCCATACATCTCGCAAAGAAACTTTGCATTTCATTCCAATACTAAACATATATAGCTCAAGTACCATTTCACATGGACAGCATTGGAATATGGAAAAGATATACACTAGCTAGAATCTTGCATATATGTTAACAAAAGTTGTAACCAAGGAGAAACTGAGAGTATGCTCAGTTTCAATTGGTCTTCAAGTATGATGAAGAAGATGAGAAACAACTAGGTCCAAAGTGGAGTCATTGTCCAGCAAATGATGCAGTGGTGGATTTGTTATAATCAGTCTCCAAGTGGGAGATTGTTGGGTGTGGAGCCTGATTATCTTCTATATTCAAAGGTATCGCTACATTGGACCCCAGTTTACAATGGGGTGACAAATTCACCCGTAAAATATATGCTGCAGGGGAGGGGTCCAGGGGATTGGGGGCAGCTCCCCTAAAGCTAAAAATAGATGTAAAATTGCCTTGTAAAATGTTGTAATTTCGTAGTCAATCTAGGCCATTCATTAAGTGGAGATCTGACAGTAGAAGTTATGTTTAATTTAGGGCTTTTTGCCCTAGAAGGCAAACCGTCGCTATATATGAGGGAATTGTATTATGTCTATGTATATATGTATTCTGAGTGAGGAAGAGAAAGGAGATTGAGAGCAAAGAGGGAATTATAACGGATCTGATGTAGTTTGTACCTCTTCAGTTTGTTGATTAATATAAAAGGAAGGACTAGTTGTTTCTTTGTGGACGTAACCCAAACTAGGTGAACCACATATATATGTGTCTCTCTTGTTTTATGTGTTTTCTGTTTTTATATTTCTGCAATATTTTATGTGTTCCATTGCTCTGTAATGTATAATTTTGTAACACAGAAACACAGATTGGAATAGCTAAACGAACTAGATGGAATTCATTTAATGTTTGTCCAGAGAACTATTTCGATTCACCAGCAGAGAACAAAATGACATGATAAATTTATTAAGAATAAGGTGTTTAATAAATGGGATTGGGTATTACTATATGATTCTCGTTTTAAGGACTTTAAGGGAAAGATTTTCTCTCATTAGATGCAGCCTTATGAGATTAATGAGGTATTTCATAATGGAATTGTTAGACTTATCACAATTGATGATACACATGCTTCTTTTATTGTAAATGGACATTGTCTCACACTGTATCATCGGCCGGCCTCTAAAGATGCCTTCATCAAACATCTCTCGGATAAATCTAGTTTGAAGTTTTTCAGTGTAGAGAATTACTCCTCTACATCTTTGGTTAATATATATATAAATTGTTACCACTCAATTGGTTTCTTGTAGGTGCTACCACTAGTGTTTATATCCTATGGAGGCAAGAAAAAAATATTCTAAGTATCTGGTGCTGTTACTCCTCCAATGTTCTTACTCCTTTGGTGCTACTACTCCATGATGAAAAATTTTCTAAGTACCCAGTGTTTTTACTCCTTCGGTGTTGTTACTCCTCTAGTGCTGCTACTCTATGGTGAATTTTTTTCTAAGTACCTAGTGTTGTTAGTCCTTCGGTGTTATTACTCCTCTGATGTTGTTACTCCTCCAATGCTACTACTCCATGGTGAAAATTTTTCTAAGTACCTGATGTTATTACTCCCGTGATGTCGTTACACCATCAATGTGGTTACTCCTCTGTGGTTGTCACTCCACTAGGTAAGTGCCAGGTATGTCCCCAATTAGACTTTGTGCTTTGATTACTAATTCTTTTGACATGACTTGAGGTGATCGCAGATGATCATTTTTCAGTTGGGGGCAAGTACAACTATATTTAAAAGCGACGAAGTAATCAATTTCAACAATGATTCATTAACTTCATCGTAAAACCTTGTGCCAATACGTCCACATCACAATTCTTACCTTACTCTACACATTTATGAATAGATGTTGGATTTAATGAACCAGTCCCTTCAGAGCCTCCAGAGTAATTACCATAATGGCTCCCCATTATTTCTATAACCTATTGTGGATTTTTCCCATCTTTATAAAAATTGCCATTTGTACAACTTGCTATCACCATTTCCTATGCCTTTCTGCAATAAATTACCTGTTCAAACTCCCTCCTAATGGTTTTTTTGCTACTCTGAAGTGTTGCTACTGAGCTATAGTAGAATGGGTGGTGCAGTTGTGAGACATGAACCAGAGAGCACAATTTTGGTCTGCAGTAACGCAAATGTATGGCATGTATTTGTAAATGCAAACTGGGATATATATTTTTAGAGATTGTAGGGGTTTGACGAGACTGTTACAGTTGAATTTACATTGAACTTGGAAGAATATCATTCCAGAGTTCAGGGTCTTAATATCCCTATCACAGAGGAAGCCATATCGGTCGTCAATGGACTGCCACAAGAAGGGAAGAAGTAGTTTTCGTGGAAGGCTCCCTTGGTGGAGTTCCCAGAAGTATTTTTACAAGCTAGGGAAACAAAAATTCAAAAAGGGAGGGGATATGATCGTAAGTCACTACCTTATCCCTAGGGTGAAGTTGCATACTTCGTGTTAAGATACATTACCTATGAAGGGCACTTTACAATGTTGTTCAAGTATCATTTTAAACTATTAGTGTCCCTTCGGTTCCAGCATGCACAAATCCATTTGCTGAATATTCCTTTGATGCACTGGTTGAGGCATCAAATCAAGTGCCGACACTCGTCATTACACAGATGGAACAATTTGAAAACATGGGAGTCAGCGCTGCTACATAAGAACCGATGCTGACCGGAGAATGAATTAAAGAAGTGGCAATCGATGCTATCCCTATAGAGCCACCAAGGGAAGACATTCATGTTGATGCCACCCCACAAGCGTTTGAGTCAACTTTCATACAAAGAATGGATGATTGAGTGGAAGAGCAATCATAGGAGAAAAATTTTGAGGATGATATTATGCAGGTTTTCGAGATAACTCAAGAATTATGGAAATACATGATGCATGTTAAAACTCACCCATCAGAGCCAGACGCAGTTCTGGAATGTATGGAAGAATAAGCAGGAGAAAAAGAAGTGGATAATGCTTAACCGCCAACTATGGTAATTCCGTAAGGAAATGAAGGAGACACCACTCAAGGTGATAAGCAAACAAAAGAAGTGAGAGTGAAGGTGGAGCTAGTAGACAACTATGTTGATGACGCACTAAGCCCCACACCAACTGCAAGACCAGTAGAAGAGGTCACTGTCAAGAAAGAATTCATTAAACACTGCACATGAAGGAGACATCCCTTTAAGGAAAGGTATTAGTCTCAGTTTAATGAAATTATGCAATTAAAAATGGATAATCTAGTATTTAGGAAAAAGGTGTTGCACTTGCAAAGGGGAGCAAGAAGGTAAAAGAGAAAAATTGGAATACTTAATACTGGAGTTGCTCCCTCAGCAACTTAGAATGGAGACAATCCCATTATTTTTACTACGGTGCAAACAGAAAATATAGGCCATTTATGGGAGGCTTGGGAATTCATTTTAACTACCAGGATTTAGAAACGGTAGGCTGCAGTTGTTCATTTTCAACATGGAACAATTTCTATGAAATATCATCAGGCAAAGGTAAATAGAGTTCGCAGCTAGGCTACAAAAATCATCATTGTTTATGTGGACCAGTTGGATAGGGACAAAAGAAGGTTAAGCAGTTAAAAGAGAAGGTGCAAACGCTGAAAGTCGATAAGGAGGAAATGTTTACCTTAACACAGCAAGTAATGGATTTTCACCCCCTACTCAAAGTTATGCTTTGTTTCTTCATGAACAATACCTTCTCTTTTGCCTAGAAAGTATTTATCTCGAGATCAGCCATGAAATCGAAGACCCTATACAATTTCTCTGTATTATAATACTTCATGATGTCTTGAACCAACGTTTAATATGTGAAATGTATGTGCATGATGATTTCTTGGAAGATGGCCAAGCATTAAACCCAGTCCCTATGTAGGGGATATTCAACTAAGAGCTTTCACGTCCTACACCATCAATCAAATCAAGTGGAAGAATATCACTGATACATTTGAAGCAAATCAATCTGCTAGGCCTCTTCTTATTCGAAGAGAGCATTTTCAGTCTGACACTATTTATAGTAGGCATGATACCTTCTTAAGAATTGAGGGGCATCTAGAATAGATATTTTTGACTCAGAGATGGTGCACCATGTTATGCATGACATAGGTGGTTTCTTATCAGGACAAGGCTCTTGATAAATATCAGAGGAGATGGATGTTGTCATCATCAGCTATCATAGTGTGCGAACCTTTTGGAGCCCCTAAATATTCTAGAGCACTAGAAAGATTTCCATGTTATATTGCCTGCATCCATACTCAAGGGGTCCATTGGATGGGTTTGAGATTCCAATTTCCCATCCTTTGGTTTCCAGCAGATCAATACACTCTCGCCTATAATTTAAACAGTGATTGGTGGAAATATATGTTACTGACAGATGGATACAAACCCCCGGGGACATATATGGCTGAAAAATGTGATCTTTCTCAGTTGCATGATGATCACAGTGGATTTAATCCAGACCTATGAAGGCAATGGTTGCATGAGGACATGCAGAAAGACCAGTTGGGGGGAGATGTTGGGAGCTAAACTTGCATGTTTTTACTTACCCTTTTATCCTATTTTCCTTCACATTTGCACTCCTAACTAGTTCATTTCATATCCTAAATTGTGCAAGTGATGAGGCTCATCAATGGGTAAACTATATGGACCTTAATTCACCTCCATCTTACTAAAATCAACTCTTCTCATCATTCTTTACATGTTTTAATTATTTTTTGTTCAATGAGGAGAGTAAAGATGAGATGTCATGTCTAGTGGTCTAATGTGCATTGATTGCAGGTTTTGAAGCAAATTTTGGCTAACTACAGTGCAAGAATTTGAATGCTGACAAGCAAGAGGGATTCCAGGAGACATGATCTCCCTCCTTAACTCCTCACTCACTAGAATATTCCTCAATCAAATCTCATTAGCTTGGAGTTGCAAGCAACCGAGTCATGAAGTTCATTGATAGCCAAACCAGTGACAGTTGAAGACCAGTTGATCTCAAGATTGGAGCCAAGCCTCCCTAAATTTAAGGAAGTTGTTGGTAACTTCAGTTGCATAAATCAAGAGGCCCAGGGCCTCATCAGGATTCATATTTTTGTTCGAGATAGATAAGTAGTTTTCAAGTTGAGGCATTATAACCAAGCACTCTTATGTATTTCTGATTTCTTTAATGAAAATGAGTAGCATTCCCTTGATCGAGCACTGAGTTGACTCAGAGGGCTGAAGCTCTTGGGTTAGGACCCAACCATAGCAATAGAGGTTCCTCTTGTTGTATATGTATGCTCAGGTTAGCTTCATAGATAGAGTTAAACTGATTTTGGTGTTGCTAATTTGCAATCAATAGTAGATTTAATTAGTTTTCTTCCATCTGTGGATAGTTCTAACAGTAGCATTGTAGTGATAAGAATATATTCCAAAAAAGGCTCATAGCAAGTGGTTTTCACCTCATCTCTCCCTTTTAGGGATCATGGTTTGAGGAACACTTCTCATGCATCCCAAAAAGACATAATTCCTACTTTTTGTGTAATTTAGTGTTTTCTTGCTAATTAGGTCATTATCTTGCAGTTTCATAGATAAGTTGCAATTGGTATTTTCTAATCTCTTAAGCTTTGCACTGGTTTCATCTCGCTTTGTTATTGGTTCCAAGCATTTCCATGTATGAGCTTAGCAAGCAAATGGTGATAACTCCATTTTCTTTTACTTGAATACACCTTTATTGTTTTTGATGAGTTTATATATGAATGCCAAGAATGATGTTGTTGTTGCAAGAGTTTCTAAATTGCGGGGAGACCTCATCTCATTAACCTCATCCAAGCCATATCCACCCATGATTGCCAAAATTCACTAAGGTCTCAATTCAAATTCTTGTCTTGTGAGGAAACCTTTCGATCTCCGTTGAGAAAATCCAACCATCTTAAATATTTGGCTTGAGTTCTAAGTAAGCTCCTACCACTCCCATGTTGTATTCCCTCCTTATTCACCTTTTCCAAACTCCACCCCACCTTCTATACCACTCCCTAATATTTTTGCATGTTCCTGTAGTAAAATCGGGGATCCTGTAGGTGAACTAGTACTTCTTGTAGACATCCTATAGGAAAACCTGTATTAGCTTGTTTTGAGCCCGAATTGAGAAAAATCATCACTAAAAGCCTAGATTAGGTCCCTACTTTCCCTCCAAGTCATCTAAACCATTAGACTCATTTTCCTTCACACTTGTCTCCCCTGCCAAACAACCAAGAAAGTCTAGCATTTACATTTTTCATGAAAAATGATGAAAAGAAAAAAGTTCTTTTTTATTTATTCTTACACATAGCAATTAGCACTCTTTAGATCAGATTTCATGCTTAGACTAGTGAAAACCTCACATGTGTTAAAATAGGGTTACTTTTCAAGAAACGTATGTTAGAAAGTAGATAGAGGATTTCATGTTGTTTTGCAAGAATTTTTTTCAGTCTTTCCTTCATGCGGTAGACAACATTTATTTTCTTCCAATTAGGGTAAATTTCCCTTCTCCAAATTGGTAATCAGACTTCTTCTAGTCAATAGAAGGCAAGTTTGAGAAACCCTAGCAATCTATTTCCCCAGATCAGCAGTGAAAAAGAGTAGACCAATTACATCTATTTGTGTATACAACACTATCACCTCCAAGTTTGTACGAACCCCCGGTTGATGAAGTAAAGTCGGTAGCCCCAGGAGTTGCAGCATCCTTGTTGCAATACTCTTATGCTCTTAACCTGCAAATGATACCTAAATATAGAATATGCGAAGAAAATATACCCAGAACACAGAATATGCGAAGAAAAGATACCCAGAACACAGAATAGCAATGATTTTATTATTCAGAGAGTAATGTTCACTTGCCTCTTCGAGGGGGGCAACCTCCAATAGAGCAGAGCTCGATTACAAAATAAGACACGATGCTCCTCGCAGGGAGTCTCTATCCTTTATAAATGACTCATACATGCAATACCACGGGCCAATACCGTGGTATTACTGATACCATCTATCTAATACTACGACCCATTTGCAACTAACTGTGGTTCCGTTATTGATTGCGGATTAACCACTTACAATTATTAATATGGTCTTTATTGACTCTTGACTATGACGTGGTCCCATTACATAGATAAGGGGGTTAGGGTGGGACCCTAACACTTTTGGAGCTTCATCCACAGGTGTTGCTCTTTTTGTTGTAGCTTCTTCCGCTGACCTGTTGTCATCGCCAGCCTCAGGATCTCACTACGAGTTGGTCTCCATGGCCTCTAAATGAGCTTGCAACCTCTGTATCTCTTCTTGGACTTCTACATTAGCTATGGGTCTCCCTCCACAACCTCATGCTCTTCTTGCTCGCATTACCATCTCTCTTTGTCGAAGACAACACCACCAATGTCAACCACGGCTCCACCACAGACATCGCTCTACCTCAAACTTTCTTTGACACCAAAAATTGATGGCAAAAAGCAGTGTGAAAGGCAATTTGGGCACAACACAGTCCCAAAATAAACCGCCTGTAGGTGCATTGAAATATTTTCGTAAAACCTCTAGAGAATTTGTTTTCAACCCTTGGAAGGCAGAACGACTTACGCTCTTTGCATAATTGACTCTCCACCTCCTGAGCATGTACTCCACACTAAGGAATGGCCTGCATCATCTCCCTCATCAATGGTTACGCTCAGGGTCCAAACAAAACCATGACCGCATCTAGACCAACGAAAAATTGTTCAGCGCTCAAGTTACTCAGGTTCTCTACACTGTCCTACTCAAAGACAATCTCCTCCTGCCTCTTCTATGTCCAGCATCCCCTCATCTAATCTCTTGGCACACTCAAATCAACAAACAACGTGTCCCTGCCCACAAAACAGAAACACTGGAAAATATGATTCGCGGTCACTTCAACCAGTACGCCTAACTACCACAACTCATAAATCTAATATCTACAAGCACATAAAGCTTCAAGCCTTGTTCACACATGTTCTAGAATGAAATCAAATGTATACCATTCGAACACAAAGATAATAACGCAAAAATAATAACACAAAGTTATGGAATGAATATGCTACACATTTCTTTTATTTATTTCATAGGTACAGGTTCAAGGCAAGAGAAGAAGGCCCCTTCCTCTCCAATCAATACTCCTTTTATGCACAACCTTGGCAACCGATTTGCTTCCCCTTCTCTCTAATTAAGGGAAGTCGAAAAGATACAATAGAAATGACTCTTCATTTCCTAGACTGTACAACTTATTTGAACTCTGTATTTACATTAAATGTTTAAAATCTTTTCAAAGGTAACAATATTTGTCTTCAATTCGACATGTGGCTAGTTCACCACATTGTCAATCCCCGTCCAGTTCTTCATCACACACTTGGTCTAATGCTCATGCATTAGAAACCAACCAAAAGTCCTACTAAGGAAGAGAGGAGGAGACATCAAAGCAAGGAACATTATTGGGTACTTAGACAACCATAGAGATATCTTTCTGATATGGTCCAAGAACTTCAAAGAACCCCAAAGTTCACAACCACCTCATGGAAGGGATCTTAAACCATCAAGTGAGATTATTGACTCTTGGAATTGTAAAGTAATGGGTAGTAGGATGAAAATAGATTCTTTGAGAGATCCCATAAACAAGACAAGCCCTTTATCCTCCTCCTCTCAGAGACTAATCTAGAGGAGAACGACACAATAAAACAAGAAAAGCACAATGGAAACTCTATGAAGCAACAACAACTAGTTCTAGAGGTGCATTTGGAGGCATATGTACAATTTGGAACAATCTCTCTCTTCAATTGGATTTCTTCGATCAATCTCAACAATGGATTCCAAGGATTTTTACCCATACAAAAATAATAAACTAAGCAAAAAATAAATATTATACATGTCTATATGTCTATTGAGTATAGTAAGAAAGAGGAGTGTTGAAGTTTGTTTATTGCTAAAAAATATACAAAATACTCCCAAAATAGTATGATTATTGGGGATTTCAATGTAATGATGAGTTGCAAAGAAAAAACAAGAGCGTGTGTTATTGAGGATCCTTTTAAGGAAAGAATAAAGGACCTAATCTTCGAATGTGTGTTATCGAGAATCCATTTACGGAGAGAATAAAGGACCTAATCTTCGAATGGGGCATGGTGGACATTAAGGCAATCAAAGAAAAATATACCTTCTCAAATAAGAGAATTAGATTGAAATCTATTATAATTCACTTGGATCACTTCCTTCTCCAAAGAAAGCTTCTTCTCAAAAATCATTCTATCTCCTCCAATATCCTTCCATGGGCAACCTCTTATTTTGTGCATATTGTCCTTCAAATTGTAGAATCATTGGACTATAGGCCTATTCCATTTATGTTTAACTAGTTATGGTTGTAATATTGAGTTGTTGTATAGATAATTTCTAAGGAATGGAATAAATGGATAATAGGGTCCCATGTTTATTTATGGGAACAAAAGCTCCAAGCAATTAAGCGAGAAATAAAAGCTTAGGCCAAGAGGAATTGGCCCTTTCTAGATTGTGAAAAGGTAGAGGCCAAAAGGTAAATGATTTCATTACAAAAAAAATGGAGGTTGAATTATGAGGAACTTTTAAAAGAAGAAGTTTTGGTCTATCAAAAGTACCAAAAAGTTCTAAAGAAGAAGAGGAAATGTGAAGACTACGAGCTAGATCCATCTTAACTCTGAATCTACCAAGGGTTGGGAGGGATAAAATCATTTTTCGCTCTAAAATAGGTTTGAACCTCAAGAGATTTAGATCTCTGTCAATGCTTGGTAGATTCGGAATTAAAATGGATCTAGGCTAGTAATTAATGATAATTAATTCAACTATAACTTAATCATAGCTAATCTTCATATATATTATATATAACTATATATATTTTATATATATATATATTCCACAAGAACACATCCCCCAAGATGGGGATTGCGCTTCCTCGCTCTCCCACGCTCCTAGGACAGAGAAACTCCTCATGAAACATTTTCCCACATCTCCTTTTTTGGGGAAACTCGAGGGGCGGCATTTTTATGGTGACGAAACATGTCTTTCTTGTGAATGGAGGGTGCAGAGGAGACACATTCACATTTCACTAATAACAATTAAAATATATATATATATGTGTGTGTGTGTGTGTGTGTGTGTGTGCTTCATCACTTTCTATGTTCACTTTTAATTTAGTATTATATGGCTATTTTAGACTTCAACATAATGTCATTGTCATATGATGAATTTACTTTTTGATGTGCTTAGGTAATTTCAATTGTCAAATGATGAATTTAATTTAAATGTACATTGCATAATATTAATGTTCATTGCCAAATAATAAACTTATATAAACACTGCATAATATCAAATAATAAATTTAATTTAATAATTTATTTCAAAATATATATATATATATTCTTAAAAACTCAATATAATATATATAATAATTGGTAAATTTATTTTATATAATTTTCTTATATAAAATATTAGACTCAGAAAAAATAATATATAATAATAATTTTAAGGATTTTAATTTATAATATTTTTATAATTTATGTAAACTTAAAAATATAGCTTTTCTCAAAAAAAAAAAACCAATCTAAATTCTAGAAATATATTTAACATATACCTTATTTTCCATTCCTCTGCATTTATGATATCCAATTCAGACTATCTAGAAGTAAAAGAATATCCAAGATATCCATTTAAAATTGAGATGGAAAGACTAAATAAAATTATCCCAAAATGGCCATCCATTTTGATGAAAAAGGCCAGTCATTTTGTTGAAAAATAAACTGCCACTGAATAGGTACGACCTTGACATAAAATACTGAAGTGGGATGCTCTATAAACGGGTAACTTAATTTCATATATATATATAAAGCAAGAGAGCCCAGAATTATTACTATCAAGATAATTATTTTCAGAATTATTTGAGAACGTAAATTTTTGTGATTCATCATGTTTTTTAATATAGTTTTATAGAAATTATATTTCAGATTATTATATATAACTTGATGGAAAAGAATACAATTATCAAGAATGTAAATTTTGTGATTTATAATGTTTTTTAAAGATATGTTTATGGGATAAATCACATTTCAAATTACTATATATAAGTTAATAGAAAAGAGTTGTTAGGAAACAATCCCATTTATGTCATGGTACCAGTGTCCTTTACTACTTTTTATGCTTTGAACAGAGTGTGGAGCTGCTTTGAACAGAGTGTGGAGCAATGTGTTGTTAGAATTTGGCTATTTTCTCACCAAAATTTGAGTGCTTAAATCTTGTTTTTTACAGTGGAAATGAATTCAGCACCAAAAATTCTAGACATCTAAACTTAAATTTTGAAACTTCAAATCTATATTTTAAATTTCCCAAAATTTCTATCAAATTTTATAAAAAAATCGACTAAAATTTCACATTATCTTTCGAACAAATTAAAACCTTATTTTAAACTACGCACCGGAGTAACGTGTTAGACGCATTTCAGTACAAGGGAGAAACAGATTGGACCCCTTAATGGAGAACACATTGTTAGATCAACCCATAGCTGCCAAATTCAGCCGATTTGGTAAAAAAAAAAAAAAAATTTCGTTCGATTCGGCCGAATTATACGTAAATAATCGATTCGTTTTAGGATATCTGGTCTTATAGGGCCTGTGTTACTTCTTCCTGAGGAACGAAACTGTCGTGACTCGTAAGGACCAAAAAAAGAGGGAAGATTACACCTGGCTGCCAGTCTTTCAATGCCGCCACATTTGGTAGAATCTTCTAGCTCTCCTTGTATAGCTTTCCATGTTTTCTGGGGAGAATCTTTCTAGTACCTGATTGGATGGGCGGGGAGATTTTAAAGGGAAGAAATTGACTTAATAGAGGGTTCTCCGGGTCTAAATGTTCAAAAGAACAGTAATGGATTTCTCTCCACTGATTCAGAGGTAGCAATCAACAGGAAACGCATAAAAGAAATTTTTTGAAGTATACTGGTGAATTTTTCCCATCGAAGGTTTAATATAGTGGCAGTGAGAACAAATTATGAAGAGCTAAATATTGAAAACAAAAAAGCAAATCCAACCACAATTAAAACTACTTTATAAAATGTTCCCTCTCTTATAACATAAGAAGAGAATTATTCTCTAATAAAAAGAATAAATGTCCAGGGATTGGATCCCTTTGTTCATACTTTGGACACAGTCCCTAAGAACTGGTATACAGCATTAGAACTGCGATGCGGAACATCAAATTTGAAGGTCCCGGAGGGGCAAGCCCCTCCTAGTGCAAGGAAATGACAGATAAGTTTCAAGCTACTTTCAGTTTTGAATCTGAACATCCTACTGTCGATGCAGCTCTGCGAATCATTAAGGAGAATATTTTGATGGAAGTACTATAACCCCCTAATATATCGGATTGGGACAACAAAGGCTGAGGCTATATGGATTTCTAGTTCATTTTTATATAGCATATTCGAATCTAATAAGAATTAATCATAAATAGATGCCGCAATATGTTCAAAATCCTTGTAGAATTGAAAGTAACGCAACTTTGTTTTTTTTTTTTTTAAACAGATTTTGGCCTATTTCTCTATATAATACATCTTTCAAAATTCTATCCATTATGTGAAAAACGCAAAATGTAACCAACCCTAATAGTTCAAGAAACCATTCACTCCAATCCAGCCAACAAGGATGACAATAAAATCATTAAAATAAACATGACAAACGCTTTTGATAGCTTTTGTCATTCCTTTTTATTGAATATTCTCCATCAATTTGGCTTTTGTTCCCCTTTCATCTAATGGGTGCCATTAAGTACGTGTAACCCTTGGACAGCCCATCTTGTAAGTGGAAGATCGACAAAGTTTTTTCAAAGGGGATTAAAGGGCTTTAATTTTTTCAATGGGGATTAAATGGCTTTAACAAGGTTAAAACTTCATTTACTTATTCTACCTTGTATTTTTAATGGTAGAATCATTGATAGGAAACTCAACGCAGAAAGGTATTTGGCAATTTGCTTAGGATTTAGATATTAAGGTAGTAAAAAAAATACTCATAATTGGTTGATAATAGTTTCCTTTTAGGGGTGCATCTTTTAGAACAGTTATAAGATTTTAAGGAAATCATAACTTGTTCATAAAAGCTTCTAGAGATAAAATAAGCAATAATAAATATCAAATGGATGGAATATAGCCAACATTTGCCTTAACCCGTTTCTAGGATACATTTGTTCCCTTATCAAAAATCTTGGACATCCTTCCCATATCTATGAATGCCAATCTGTTTACCGAATTTAACAACTCAATCTTGAGTGTCCTAGGGAAATTAGATTGAAATTCTAGCAGTTGGGATTTTGCAAGAAAGATGGTTCTAATTAAATATTATCTATTTTGTTTATTTTTCAATGTTTAGTTATGATGAGTTATGGATGAAGTGGCTACAACTCAATCTTGGGTGTCTTGGGAAATTAGATTGAAATTCTGGCAGTTAGGATTTTGCAAGAAGGATGGTCCTCATTAAATTAATATTGTCTATTTTTATTATTTTTCAATGCTTAGTTATGATGAGTTATGAATGAAGTGGGAATTTCTTGTCAATGGTCAGTAAATACCAAGAAATTTCACTTGGTAAATTGGAAGATTGTTAAAGCAACGAAGGAATATGGCAATATGAGGATAAAAGGTCCATATATTATGAATCTTTTCTTGGAACAATGTTACCAACTTAACCAAAAATTTATAGAGTTCTTGTCTTTTTGTCACATCAAATCATGATTTTCACACTGATTTTGAAATGTGGTGATGCAATATGACCCTTGATTCATTGCAGGGTTCCAATTCCAACATATTTAACCATTGCAATAAAAGTCAAATATCATGATTGTGGAAGACATGAAAAACTACATTCAACAAATCACCTCTTTTCTTTCTAGAGTTCAAATTCAAACATTTTTCAATCATGGCATCAAAAATCAACTATCACAACTATGAAATACATGAAAAAACACATTGAAATGCAAAAGTCATATATCATCATCATTTTTTTAGACAAAAATTTCAAAACATTTTTTAGCTATGGCATTAAAGACCAAATATCATGACTACAAAAAACCCTAAAAATTCAACACTTGGAGTTTGCTTATCTTTCATCTTCTTTTCAATACTTATTTTTAAATGTTTTTCAATTTTGTTTAACTTTTATTTTATTTTGTTTTTACTATTAAAATTACCAATTAATTGACATTTTAATTTTCAATACTTTTTTAAATGTTTTTCAATTTTGTTAACTTTTATTTTATTTTGTTTTTACTATTAAAATTACCAATTTTCACATAATAATTTTGATGCAATTAATTGACATTGCATAATTTTATTTATATTAAAAAATTAGATATTTACAAAAACAAACTTTAGAAAATAAAATTATGAAAAATAAAATATTGGAAAACACTAATATTTAAAAAAACAATTAAAAAAATTAAATGATAAAGAAAAAAATAAAAGAAAAAAAAAAAGCCAAAAAAAAAGGTGTTGTAAATACAGAGACAGAGACAAATATCCAAATAATCCCACATAGAGTATTTACGAGTTACAACAATATATTTTTTTTCCTTTTCTTTTTTCTACTTAATTTTTTCTGTTTTTACCATTTTAATTATTTTTTTGTGTTTTTTATTTCTATTATTTTTTGTTAGCTTGAACTATTAAAATTTGAACATTAAATCCCTTAGTTTAATAACGTAAGCATCGTAACCATAGTAAATTGAACTATCCTTCGTGAACTTTTAATCAACCAACTGCCATTCATGGGCTTTTAATCAACCGTGTATAACACAAACTTTTAATCAACCAACTGCCATTCATGGGCTTTTAATCAACCGTGTATAACACAAATACGACTAGCCAATCCCTATTCCTCTAGATACAATTTTATATAGAGGGGGGACTTTATTTGTTTTAATAATATTTTTTACATAGATTTTTTATTCGTTGTTTTTTTTAAATTATTTCTTAAAATGCATTTCCATTCCCCTTTGTGGTTGGTTTAAATTTGTTTTCGAAATTACCTTTAAAAATTTAGTTTTAATCATTTCTATTGATTTTTTTAACATTATTTGGAAAATATATTTTTTAAATTATTTAATTGGTTTAAAAAGCGAAATTAAAATTTTCATATTTTTAATTAAGACTTTGCATTATATCTTTTTCTTTCTAAATTTGTTTTTCATGATTTTGTGTGTATTAATGATGATTTTATGAATCATACTTCAAAAATATTGCAATCTTAGTGACTTATTAAGAATTGGTTAAATTGTCTTAGGCTAAGATCTCAAAGAAATCTTGGATGCAAAAGTCAAATAGAGACTCATAAGCTAACACCAATAAAAGGGATTAATCCACAAATATTGTTTTATTACATATAGTCTCTAGTGTATAAAGACTAGGGATCGTCACTTTAGAAACTCATTAAGTGACTACCCCATAGACAATCTAACATAGATTCCTATCCATGAAAGGGATTAATCCACATATATTCTTTTACTAAATATAGTCTCTAGTGTACAAATAAACCATTGGAAAACAATAAGGGATCATCACTTTAGAAACTCATTTAGCGATTACCCCATAGACAATCTAACATAGATTCCTAGCAATGGGAGATCAATTCTCATTTGGATATGGGAAACCATAGTGTGATGGGAAACCAACCACTAGAAAGGTAAGAGTTCTCCTAGCAATGGGAAATCAATTCTCATTTGGATAAATAGTGTGATGGGAAAGCAACCACTAAAAAGGTAAGTAGAACTCTTACCTTTAAAGTCTTGGATGGAAGGCTAGAATTTCAAATCGTTATGCAAAGGTAAGTAGAACTCTTACCTTTAAAGTCTTGGATGGAAGGCTAGAATTTCAAATCGTTATGCAACATTTCAGTATAGTTTGTTACAATGGAGCATAGGTTAGGATGGTCCATAGGAGATCCTACAACACATCTCATCTCCTCACTTTGCTTCCCCTATTATTTGACTCACTTAAAGGTCACTTTGCTTCCCCTATTATTTGACTCACTTAAAGGTTGTGAATCATGGAATGTATCAATCACATCTCATCTCCTCACTTTGCTTCCCCTATTATTTGACTCACTTAAAGGTTGTGAATCATGGAATGTATCAATTTTGGATCACAATCTTGGATCACAGAGACTAGGGATAATGGATTATCGTGTCAAAGGAGGCTATTCAACTTAGCCTTCAAGCTTCTTCAATTCCCCAAAAGATCAAACATCTAAAAGAATATATGGCATTGAGATGATTTACCCAAAGTCAATATATATTGTTGGGCGATGGTACATGGAATTGACTCACTTAAAGGTTGTGAATCATGGAATGTATCAATTTTGGATCACAAAGACTAGGGATAATGGATTATCATGTCAAAGGAGGCTATTCAACTTAGCCTTCAAGCTTCTTAAATTCCCCAAAAGATCAAACATCTAAAAGAATATATGGCATTGAGATGATTTACCCAAAGTCAATATATATTGTTGGGCGATGGTACATGGGAAGATTTTCACTAGTGAAAATCAATTAAAAAAGGGATCCAAGGATCCTTAAGATGTACACTTTGGCTCTCCCATTCAAAAAAGGCCAAGATTATACTCATCAAGTTTAAAAGGAAACATACTTTAAAATGCCACTTAATGGGAAATGTCAAAGGCATGGAAATACATGTTCACTTAATGGGTCAAAAGTTATAGGGGATTGCCCACGAGGCATAGAATAGATGGTGATGGAGTGTATTGTTAAGTCACTTTGTGATGTCTAGGTCACTGGTTTGAAACTTCGTGGGCAAAAATCCAGCGATGTTAAGCGTTGGTGTGGCCTAGGCCAAGTGCAATCCCCAGGTGATTGTGATAAATTAGATGCCCCTGGGTTGTGGTTTCTCAAGCCAAAGGTTGAGCCTGTAGGCATCTAAATACTTGGACAACTTGACCAAAAAAAAGGTTATATGGGATCATTTAAGAATAAACCTATTTTTAAAATATTTATGGGTAAATCTTCCAAAATACCTTTGTTGGAAAATTTAGCTAGAGCACAAGAGAGTTGTTTACAAGCATGAGTTGGATGCCACTCATAGAGTTGCAGCAGAGGCAAGAGGGTTATCAACATATCATATCGATGCTAAAGGTAAGCAAATCTTTGGAAGTCAACATTTGGATGAGAGAAAATAGAGGTGGTTCCAAAAATTTTAAATAATTCCTATTGTGTTGAATCTAATGAATAGATTAGTAATCTATTGCTAGATCAAACTAGCAGTTTCAATTAAATTCTATTGATTTCCACCAATAGGGATCAACTCAACATGGTGCTTTTCTATTTTCCAACATAGCATATCAAGCGAATTCAAGGAGGGGAGGTCGAGGCGTGGAAGGATGGGGTGTTAGGAAGATCGTCATTGATCCTAGAGGAAATACAAAATTTTCCTATGCCTACGGATTGGACATTTCTTCCAACAGCTAAGCAAAATCATGTGTGTTACTTTAGGGATTGTATTTAGCTATGGGTGCATACTGAAATTCTATTGCAACAACTAGAATTAATTATTCCAACTAATAAATTAATTGTGCAGAAACAACGAATTAATCACACTACAATCTTCACAAATAAAAATAATGTAGAGGATAAACTGGAAACTAAGAAAAAACTGGCACACACAAAAAATAGAACACCATAATTTTTTGACAAAAGTCCCTGAAAAAACCCAATGTGGGAAAACCAATGCAGTAGTTGAGTGTTTTTATATTGAGCAGCAGTGAAAAATTCTGAGTACAATCTATGGATGCCCAACTGGCAATCCAATCAGCGAAATAATCTAACCAAAATATCTATGAGGAAAATACTTCAACGCCACGCCTGATACAGCTCTGACAACTGGAAAAACTAGATAGTCGTACAGCATCTATGTGAGCCTTTGCGCAGGTTCTAACTCACTAAGCCTTGACACTGCTAAAAAACTAGTGTCCTAACTGATTTTTCCTCTGAAAGGAATTTGCTTGGCCTCTTGGAGAATTTTCGGACCAACTGCCACTAAATTACCCTTCCCTTCAAAAAAATCAACCTCCCTCTGAAGTTATCTACGCTGGCTCTCCGCAACTTCTCTGGGAAATATGACCCTTCTATTGTTGACTCTCCGGAACTGGAACACTTCCTTCATACTCATTGTCTTTGGCCCTCTTTGTCTCTGTGACCCCTCTCTAGATCGAGCTTTTCTAGCAAACTGTTGTTGCTCTCTAGAAAGTTGAACTTCCCAAGGAAATCAATCTCAAGCGTACTCCTCCATCTACCCATTGACTTCTTCTTATAATCTCACTATGGGACTCCAACCGGCAAGATTAAATCTCAATCAATAGCTGAGATTATTTCCTAGTCGATTCATGTGAGTTTTTAGAGAAATCTCACCTTCATCAATTAATTAATGTTAATTAATCATTTTCCATAATTTAAACAAGTAAAACTTAATTACTGATTAATTAACATAATTAAGGCATCTCTAGGTGGATTTTCCTGAAACCTTTTCCGGGTTATGAAGTCCTAGTTTATTTTAGCCTTTCTGACAACAGACGAGACTAAAACAACATTTGATGCTACAAAAACTAACACTCCCTCTTGGCGAGGAACGTGTTCTAGTGCTTAACTGCTACAACACCCTGCCTCTGCATCATGCTTCATACACATCGCTGATGTCTAGCCACTATCACTGCTTGCCACCGCAACTCTGATGATATTGCTAACACTGCTATATTGCTTCCAAATTTGATCTGCAACTCCCTCTCATTTGTTGTTGCTACTACTACAACCACTGTAACTGAGAAGCCTCTAAAATACTAAATCAGGTGTGTCATTGTGACACATTTATCTCCTAAGCACTTGACTGCTACTAGCCATCGCATTGTCCACTGAAGAATACGTGTTGTTGTTGACTCTACTACTGAGCCTCCTTCTTTGTTGTCAATACTGCTTTGCACTCCTTATCATCTGATTGCTACTAGATTGCAACTCACTTTGGAATTTGATTGCATCAACTGACATTGATCCATCCCGCTACTGAATATTGTGGGCCCCTGTAGCAAGGTAATGATCTATGAGAAAGACATGTCAATGGACCCTGCACAATCCTCTACTCTGCTCTGGGACTATAGTTCCATATCACCCCACCTCACTCCTGGAGATGTAGCTACAAATATGGTGAAGTCTTCCTCCAACCTTGAGGATACTACTGCTTGGTCTTGATTCTCTTGCTTGTCCTTCTTCCTTTGAGGACACTGAGTACTATAGTGGCCTGATGCAGGAGTATGAGGCTTAAAGACAAAAGACTTCAAATATTATTCCAAAAATACAAAAAAAGTTTACAAGCAAAAGAGTGGGATCCTTTAGCTCTGATCCAGGTGGATGTTGGTGGCCACCCACCTATCCCACTTAGACCCCCGCAACCGTCTCTTTCAGTTTTCCAGTTTCCATAATTGTAGCATAATTTACTATTTTTAGCAATTTTTTGGGTCCTGAACTTCCGAAGCCATTTTGAGGCCCTAAACGACATTTGTTGCTCTTTCCAAAGTTGTATTCCTCAGGTAGATATTTCTAACGAACTATTGTGCACATCAAACGGAGATCGTATACCAAGTTACGACCCCAGGAAGTTGATGTACCAATTTACCCAAAACGGGGCCCACAGTTTCGCGTTTCATCTCCTAGGGTTATGTTTTTTGATGTTTAGGGTTTTCCATTGTTTCTCAACAATAAATAAGTCTTCGAGCCTCATTGTAACACAATTCATAGACATGTAGCCGCCACATCTCTTCTTAGAGATAAGCTACCATAGCCCTAGCTGGTTTATTTCCATTTTTGTTTAAAAGCGTATTTCAGTGTTTTACACTATTGAAATGAAGTATTATTTCCGTTGCATCTCTTTGTTTATTGTTTATCTCTATAATTTGTTGCGTTCCTATTTAAATATGGATCAAGTTGTCACTTTACAAGCTTTCTAGATAGGATTTGAGCTAGAATTCAAGGATTTGAATTATCTTGTAATTAATTCAAATATTTAAGCTTAGTTGAGATTCTTGAGAAGAATATCATGCAGATTAGATGTTATTTAGGATTAGGCAAATTCGATCCATTGATTTAGGATTTGATTGTTGTATGTACAGGTATTTAAGTTTTTAATTAGTAGAAAGGGATTTTGACGGATTTTGGTTGAAAAAGATTCGAATGTAAAATTTGGAATTTCTTTGTATTTCTGTGAATACTGTGCATGAATGGTCAAATCCCGGAGGTTTTATTTCCTTCGAAATATTTATGAGTTTGTTGAGTTTGTATAATCTTGTGTTGTCACATCTAAATCTTCACACTGTGTATTTAGATAATTTAGAGACAGAGTAAACTTGGCAAAGGTGCTAAGTCTGGCGAGGAAACCTGATAAATTCGCGAGAAACCCAGGAAAAGATCTGAATCATCGAACAGATCCAATAGATCTAATGGTCATCGCATGCCAACAAGCGCAGACGTTAATCAGAATAGTAGAGCGGTCTTCATAGGAGTAAGCAGTATCTCGCGCGGTCTCAAAGTGGTAAGAGGTATTTTGCAAATTCACGTGATTACCCATAACAGTCGACACGTAGCACGGGAAAACCATTTTTCTCGCACACTCTCGACTTGTTATGCATCGTGCAAGAATCCACGCGAGATTATGCAATAGCTGTTGGATCAAGCGGGATTGATCGACGGTGAGGATCGGCGAAGCTAGTTGGCGAGCAAGTAACACAATAATCGTCGGATTGAGGAATGAGATCGATGGCGGAGATTATTGCGCTAAAGGTTTGCGAAGTGGCGGACGCGATAAAGTTATGAACTAAGGTTTTAATTCCTTTTGGTTCCATAAAAAAGTTTAAGTTTTGCCATATATCTGGTAAATTAAATAGTTCTGTTATTTTAGCAGAATAACTAAATTTGGAGGTTGATTACTGATACTCCAAAGAAAACCCGAGAAGGAGTTCCACCCGAACTTGAAGAAACCGTTACTAGTTTTGAACGATTATCCTTAACACCTGCAACCAGCGCACCATTAGTGGTATCAAAGCAGCGTACTGACACTGAGCAGGATCTCAAAGATCAGAAAAAGAAATCCAACATGGCTTTCAGAGTTGGAGGAAGATGTGGTGGTGATCAAAGAAGAAGAAGACCAGTTGCAAATGTTGAACTGTTAGAAGCTATGCAACAAATGCAAACTAGATTAGAAGCAGTGGAAATGGGAAATCAAAGAGATGCAGGTGTTGGAGATGTCAATGACCCTAAAGTTGACGCTGCAGAAAAAAAGGAACCTGCAGAGGTTACTCCCAAAATGAGATTCTTTAAATCAGTGTTTGGATCCACATCTAAACCCATACTTGAGGGTTCAATTTATACAAGAGGCTTAAACCCTAAGGAGTTGATAGACTCGATTAATGACGTGGATAAATTCGTTGATTATGAAGAAATGGAAGAAGGAAAGAGTGAAATTTGTTGTCACAAAATTGAAAGGATATGCAGCACTTTGGTGGAAAAGAATGCAGGGGAGAAAAGAAAAATAACAAAATAACCAAAAAAAAGGACTTGGTAAGCAGCGAATTAAAAAATGGAACAAGATGGTGGCAAAGTTGAGAGGTAAGTTTTTGCCAAGTGATTATCAACAATCATTATTTAGACAGATGCAGAATCTTAGACAGAGGTCTCTGACAGTGAAAAAATACACAGGATTTTACAAAGTCAGGATAAGAGCTAGACAAATTCAAAATACAGTCGAGAAAGTTGCAAGATATATAAATGGTCTCAGAATGGAGGTCCAAGAAGATATAAGTGTGTTGTCTCTTAAAAAGATAGAAGAGACTTATCAGATGGTATTGAAGGTTGAAGAAAAGTCATGAGCAAGCAATCTGCTAGAAGTAGAGGTACTTTCCGAGGAAGAGGAAGTCAAGGTGGTAGAGGAAGATCTACAGCACCTAGAGATGGAGCTAGCAGCAGTTCGAATCAGCATACACCCACAGAAGGTGATGCAAGTGACAGAAGGAGTTTTTCGAAGGAAGAGGAGGCAAAGGCAGAGGAAGAAAATCAGATGTTATAGATGTAACAAGCTATGACACAAAACCTATGAGTGCCCAGAAAACGTAGGGACAAATCAGAGAAATGTAATTGTTGCTCAAACTGAAGAGGAAGCAGCAAAGGTGCCAAAAGAAGAAAATGTACCAGAGAAAGGGGGATCTTTGGTACTTAACAAAGTTTTGTTAAAGCCAGCAAAGGAAGTTGTTGAACCAGCGCAGAGAAAGATTTTGTTCAGGATTGTGTGCAAGGTTCAAGGAAAATGTTGTCAAATGGTAATTGATAGTGGTAGTACCAATAATTTAGTCTCTACAGAAGTGGAAAAGTTGAAATTAAAGACAAGAAACATCCAACACCTTGAAATATGTCATGGCTTCAAAAAGGACATCAGTTGTTAGTGAAGTAACAGTGTGAAGAGGAGTTGCATTTGGACAAATACAAAGACAAAATTTTGTGTGATGTGATGCCTATAGATGTGTGTCACATATTGTTGGGAAGACCTTGGCAGTATGACAGAGGAGCTATGCATGATGGAAAAAAGAACACATACAAATTTGGTAAAGATGGTATTAATCATACATTGTTGCATATGGAAGAAGACGATGCATCAAGAAAATCTGATACAAAGATTTTATTGCTGAGTGGAAAAGAATACTTGCAACAAATTGAAGAAAATGAGGTAAATTTTGCATTGATTTGCAAACCCAAGGTAATAATTACTTCCACAAAAATTTCTGATTTGCCAATTGAAATTCAAAAGACGCTGGAAAATTATTGTGATATCATTGTAGATGATTTGCCTAATGAGTTGCCACCCATTAGAAAAATTAGTCATCATACAGGTTTGATTCCAGGGGAAAATGTGTCAAATAAAGCAGCTTACAGGATGACTCCCACAGAAAATGAAAAAATCATAAAACAGGTTCAAGAATTGTTAGATATTAGAGAGTTTGAGTCCTTGTGCAGTGCCAACAGTGTTGAGCCCAAAGAAAAATGGAGGTTGGAGAATGTGCACTGATTCAAGAGCAATCAACAAAATAACAATCAAGTACAGATTATCTTTACCTAGAATTGAAGATTTGATAGATTATTTAAGTAGAGCAAGATATTTTCCAAAGCTGGATTTAAAAAGTGGGTACCATCAAATAAGGATTAGAGAAGGTGATGAATGGAAAATTGCTTTTAAAACAAATCAAGGATTGTATGAATGGATGGTAATGCCTTTTGGGTTATCAAATGCTCCCAGTACATTTATGAGGCTTATGAATGAAGTGCTGATAGAATTTATTGGTAAATTTGTAATAGTATATCTGGATGATATATTAGTTTATAGCAGATCTAAAGAGGAACATATGAGACATCTAAATTATGTCTTACAGAAGCTGCAACAAGAAAAGTTACTACTAAATTTAAAGAAATGTTCATTCATGAAGGAAGAGTTGGTATATTTGGGCTTTGGTTGTTTCTGTTGATGGATTAAAGATGGATCCAGAGGATAAAAGCAATCATAGGGTGGCCTTCACCGAAAAGTGTTTTTGAGGTAAGAAGTTTTCATGGTCTTACTAGTTTTTATAGAAAATTCATAAGGAATTTTAGTAGGATCAATGCTTCTATTATTGACACTATAAAGAAAGATAAACAACCAACGTCCAAAATATAGTATCCATAAGAATTTGATGCATAAAGGCTATCAAATCTTAAAGTTGTAATGGTGCCTAATTATGAATATAGAGTACCATTAAAAATTAAAAGGAATTGGTCATTTAGCGTAAGTGGTAATGAAATGGTATGTTTATGACGTATTTAATTATTTTCATTGAATCCTTCCCACCAACACAAGAAAGTGGAAATTGTTCTATATGATATTTCACAAACATCTTACCGAGCTAGGAGAGTTGGAGACGCCCTTTGACTAAAGGGTCATGGGTGGAAGGTTTATATTCCAACAAAGTTGTTAAGGAATTACCCTTCACCGCCCCTTTTTTCACAAGCACAAATACAAGTATGTTGTTGGAGAAATATGGACTCTAGTGTGTACAAGAAAAACACCTCACCAAAAATATAAAATGGGGTATTTATCAAATTTTAGCATACCCTTTTATGAGTTAATTTCGGAAAATATGTCCTTGTATACCTTCTCTCTTGCACAAATGGAAACTTACAAATTGAACTCTTCTAAAGAGGAACACAAAAATACCAATAGAAGCATGTGCGGATAATGATTTTAGCCATTACTCACTACCAAACAAGTTTTGTTTCAAGGATGCAATATTTGGATTGGCTACTCAAAAATGTACACCATCAATGCCTTGAGAATCAATCAAACCAAGCAAATGAAACTGAGTAGGTGATTAATATAAGTCGATTACCATCATGTATATTTTGGTTTCAATCCCTGGATTTGCGTGTTCTTCTTCCTACACAATCAAGCTTATGCAGGTCTCCCCATTCTATGATACCAAATGTGTGGAACTACGCTATGATACCATGATGTAGGGCGACACCCAATGTTCCCCAATTGCCACAAAAAATGTAGACAATAAATGTGTGAACTATGTAGGGATATCAACATGTAGGGCCAACACCCAAAGTCCTCTAACTGCTACAAAAAAAATGTAGTGTCAACCCTACATCTTTGGTATCATAGCATAGTTCACACATATGGTATCATAGAATGGGGAGCCCAACAGAAGCTTATATATATATATATATATATATATATATATTATATATATATTAGAGAACATAGGGTATTGGCCCTACATCTCGTATCATAGAATAGTTCACACATTTAGTAACATAGAATGGTGAGCCCAACAGAAACTTGATTGTGCAAGTAGAACAACCCAATCCAAGGATTGAAACCAAAATAGGTGAAATCTAACAGCTGCCCAGTGTTGAATTTTGTAGCTATGGTCAGTCTTCATAACGTACAATTTGTAAGTGTAAAGATAAAATATAAATTATATTTGTAATGAAAGAAAAATTATATTTAGCATGTTCTTCATGCTTGTGATTTATTGATTTGTCAAAAGAATATTTTTAAAAGGCATGTTCTTCATGGCCTTTTCAAAAGCAGAAAATTGAATTTTCGATTGTCGATTTTCGATTTTAAACACCACGAGATGTCAAGTCGGCTCTGCCCCAACAGGGACCTATTCGGACCCCGTCCAGTGCACATAAATAGACCATTTGATCTTCACTCCAAGGGTAATTCGGCTCATCATCATAGAACATCTTCTGTCCAGCCATACCAAGAAGTCTGAGGAGCAAATTGAAGGGATTATGGGGCGGATCGAAGTAGCTAAGGAGCAGACATAATCTCTGTGAGAAGGGCAGAGTTCCCTGTGGCAAATACTCTGAGAAGGGCCGAGTTACCTGTGGCATAATCACTATGAGAAGGGCCGAGTACCCTATGGTAAATACTCTGTGAAAAGGGCCGAAATCTGTGGTATATTCTCTGTGGACAGAACCCGAGTTTTCTTTGACATATTCCTGTGATCTAGCTCGAATTTCTTGTGGAGTGAAACCTACCATCAAGTCCGAGTTTCTTGTGAAGTAAAGCTGTGATCAAGCCTGAGTTTTCTGTGGTAGGACTGTAATCTAGCTCAAGATTTTCTGTGGAAGAAGAAGACTGAAACTCTGCCTTCATTACAGACCTTGACCGAGCTGCTCAAGGAGGATTTTTGTGGACAAGTAAAGGAAATTGGACTTGGCATCTGGTTGGCTGTCTTGTGGAAGCATCTTGCTTGTTAGTGTGACCAAAGCATTGACTTTGATGTATCTCTAGTTGAACTGAATATTTCTCTAAGAAGAAGGTTGCTGGGTTTTTCACCAAGTGGGTTTTCCCAGCATAAATCATGTCTCTCTTGTGCATTGTGAATCGTGATTTCTACTGCTTGATTGTCTCTATGGTTGAATTTCTGAATGTGTAATTGCTTAATGATACATTGGAAGTGTTAAATAAACATCTACATCATTGGAAGTAATGATCAAGTTTCAGAAATAAGTGCTTGTATAATTTGCACTCGAAAAATCAACACCCGGGATGTTAAGTTGCATCAAATGATCTTTCCAAGGCAAAGTTGTTCCAAACTTCTAGGGAGCTTCAGTTCTTATTCGGAAGATGAAGGATCAAAGTATTACCTGACAAAATTTTAATACATATATGGAAATCCAAAGTTTTTGGAACCAATGCAACATCATGATGGGCGTTTACGAGCAACTGGATATGACAAAAGATGCAGAAATATTATCCTGGGACAAGAGAAAACAGGCATCCTTCCTAATGTTGTAGCTTGTGACCTATAATACCATGCTAAAGGAGCATGGAGACGCAGAGCTCTCTGGGGAAGCAACTCACTTTTACCATTTCAAGCAAAAATAGGACATAAAGTAGAATGCAAAAAGAGGGTATCATTATTTTCATTACAGACATAGACTCGAGCCATCATTGTAATCACGGATCCTTATGCATGGACTCAATCTGGATACAGAGAAGAACACACATAATACGATGAATCAAAATTACTAGGCAAAGCCTTGATTAGGAATAAGCTACAAACTTGTGCACAAAATGCAGGAACACATATAATACCATGAATCAAAATTACTATAGGTAAAACCTTTATTATGAATAAGCTACAAGCTTGTACGCGAAATGCACAAAAAGGTATCATTGTTTTCATACAAGCATAGACTAGAGCCATCATTGTAATAATGGTTCCTTGTACAGAGACTCAATCTGGTATATTTTCACGTACTGAGATCTCACAGCCAATTCGTATTCATAGCCAAAACAGTGCTAGTTGAATAGATGACAATGTTTTTTGTTAATAAACCTACAAAAAAAACTCAAAATTGTGGAATCGATAGGAAAATTGGTTACATATCAAAAAGAGCCAAAAAGGTAGACAACTATGATTACTAAGAAAAAATGTAAAACATGTCGCAAGGCCAACATACAATCACAGATGCTCAAGAAGTAGGACAATGAACAAAAAAGTTAGTCTGACCTATATTTGTTTCACACCGAACAGGAACAAGAGAGCTCAAATCATAATTGATGTGAATCAGAAGAAATGATTGATAACTTATAATCTAAGGAATATGTTGCTACAAAACCATATGCTTTTCAACTAACAATAAACATATAATATAACATCTATTCAGAATAAAGCTATTTGCTCCTCCTAAGAAATGGCAGGGTTGGACTCTCATACCTGCCTCCCACAAGTAAAATCAAATGACTTCAAACTCACTGAAAACAACTTGCGATGGAGTTCAAGATCTCTATGAATAGACAGTAACTTGTGTATTACAGAAAGCTAGCAAATGATGGGGCAGGTTAGTTCCTCGTTTCTTTTTGCGTCATTTCCTTTGAATCTAATAAAGATAGGGAATGTTAGCATGATTTTTAAATTAGACCTTTCAAAATAATTAGTGCAGGTGTTACTAAGATAAAGATATTACATATTTTTCCCATCAACATTGGGAGATAAAGTCAGCAACCAAATGCAGGGCTCTTGGGAGAAGCTAGTAGGCAGAGAGATTCCCTCTTCTGCGAGATTGAAATTCATAGAATATCTGAGGAATCCATTGCAGTCTAGGAAAATTATCTTCAGGCAACTTTAATTTCCATTAACAGAGACATTCATATCATTGTTGATCTTAAATAGACGATATTTAAAACTAAATAAATATGGACCAGGTTCAAAAGACCATGAGGATGAAACTTATAAAAGATGACCTCCTCACAAGATTATTCTTGCAGAGGCTCGTGCTTCAATTCATTCAAAGACTTCCTAAATTCTATTTGATAAGATCGGACCTTTCCATGCAGATTAGGACTGGCATGAATTCACCTGAAATCTTGAATGTGTATCTAAGCATCTCCCAAATATGAAAATGCACAACGAAATTTTCCTGCTACTGATGTAAAGAACCAATACAGTCAGAAAACAGCATGGAAAGCAATACTCTCAAGCTATTTAACAGTGCTGAGAAAATAGAATGTCCAACAGAAATTAGTCCCAAATGATTTGTTTAAACTTTATATGATTCGAGGTGATAAATTTAATATTCAAGTGTAGTGGATTTTTTCTATCCATGAATAATATCACTGTTGGGTTCCAAACGTTTAGTGGATTTGCCAAGCAAAACCTTCAAAAACGCTTGAATTTCAAAAAAAATATTGGAATTAAGGATTGGAAGAAGGAATGACAATTACCCACATACAATAAATTCTTAACCTCCTGCCATTCAAAACTTCCATACCAAAAAGCATTTGTAAAGAAGAGATCTACAGTAAACTGCATTATTCCAGCAGTAAACTCTGCACTGGAGAATATCCAGATGCCAATAAATCATCCAACAATCAACATCCATATAATTATATAGACTACATTCAACATACGCAAAAAGTTTTGTGCACTACGAGCGTTGTTACATTGATCCTGAGAATATCTCCTCCAACACCACCACCTAACCTGCTCAAGGTTTGAAATTACTCTTAAATTCAATCTATTGTTTGTTGATGATTGTAGCTCGTGCAGGTACTTCTACACAGACCTAAGTGTCTAGGCATGCAATCGTCCAAGATCTCCTTCGAACACTTGCTCAAGTGTGAACAAGTTGCCAATGTAACTTAGCCTAAATTTAAACTTAGGAAAAGCACATAATAATTACGTTGGCTAATTGAGCTAAAGAACTTAGGAAACATAAAGTAAATTACTTTAATGATATATGTTTTAATCTCAATCGTTGATCTCAAGTGAGACAAGATCTAATCTCGACCATCAATCACTTTGGAGATTAGAATTAGGGATTTAGCTCAATGTAAATTTATAAAAGCAATGCTAAGGAGAGGAGACACACCATATAGCAGCACTATACTTTGAGAGAGATTTTCTCAAGTGAGGAGTGTGATACTCTAGTGTTCTGGGTCTGAAGTAGCGCGGAAGGGCAGCAATGGAGATCCAGATCAGCCAAGGAGATTGAGGACCAATCTAGGGCCTGATCTGTTGGATCAAATCCAAAGCATTTTATATTTGTAATTTTCTCAG
Organism: Pinus taeda; assembly: GCA_000404065.3. NCBI lineage: Eukaryota > Viridiplantae > Streptophyta > Pinopsida > Pinales > Pinaceae > Pinus > Pinus taeda. The sequence continues at coordinate 21,163 of APFE030409627.1, read as the reverse complement.
TTGGGCCATTATCCTAGGACGGGAGCACAAGAAAATTCAGAATTTTAATGAACAACTTTCAATTGGGCAGAATGTGTGTGTGTCATTGTGATTGAGATTGGTATGTGAAACTAAAAGCGAGAAACTCTAAAAATTGATATCTGAATCATGCAAGAAGCCAGGTTTGTACAAGGATCACTAGAGCCATATTCAGCCATGATCACACGAAGAGTAAAAAATTTATTTGCAGGCCGAGAACTGATGGGTTGTACACAGGTCGTACAACATATAGTCATACAGATCACAGTTGTGTGATAGCCACAGGGAAAAATTTTGACCGAGTTCAAAGTTTATATATATATATATATATATGTGAATCATGCAAGAATCCAGGTTTGTACAAGAATCACTGGAGCCATATTCAGATACGAGGCGTAAAAAAATTATTTGCAGGCCGAGAACTGATGGGCTGTACACAGGTCGTATGACATATAGTTGTACGATAGCCAAAGGGAAAAAATTTGGCTGAGTTAAAAGTTTAAGTATATATATACATATATATATAAGATGGCAAACAGCCTGTGGTGGCCAACAGCCCAACTCTCAACCAGCCGCGAACCGAACCCAGCTGTCTGTCATTTGGAACTCAATGTCAGACCCAGCCCTCGCAAAGGTGTTCGCAACCAGTCAAGTAGAAAATGGACAAGGGGAGGGTGAGCCCAGAAGTGAAGCAGCGAACAGGGACATGGAACCATAATCAAAAGCCTAAAGGCCATGAATCAAAACCCTCCTAGTGGTCCTTCAAAACCAATTAAGTCTCCTGCTTCTCAAGAGGTCTGCCATATCAAACGATCGAATACGAAGGCAACTGTTCCTAAGAAGCAATGGGTCCAAAAACCAAAAATAGAATACCAGATAGGTGATCTTGTTCTGGTTGATAAGGACCTTATTCCTGTTAGAATCCATGGGAACATGGGTGTAAGTTACTTTACATTGCTAAACTTGATGGTTAACTTTTACCTTCTCCGATGAAAGGGAGACACCTTGCCTTCTTTAATTGACACTAACATTTGCATCATGCATAGTAGTGTAGATGCATTCCATATTGTGTGAGCATACTAATAACATTCATATCATGTTTCATGTTAGATTAGATCACATTAGAATAGATTTTATTTATTGTAAGGATACTGTAAGGATCTTATACCCTCCTACAAAACATGGGCAATACCTTACAAACAGTGCACATGCTCACAAAAAAGTTGATTCAAATGTGCAAGTTATAGGTTTGTGAACCCAGGGATTGTTGGAGTTCTCATTAAATCCCCGTTCGCTATGAATCATGCCCTCTACAGTGCCCAAGTTGGAGCCAGATGTTACCCACCAAAATGGGTAACCCCTAGGAGAAAAGTTTCTCCTACTTCTAACAAACAGTCATCCAGCCAGCAACCCCTGACAGCTACCACTAGCCGATGGCGTGCCATTATATCTCCGCCACCTGCATCAGCCATATTCTTCTCACCCATCTGACAAGAGCACATGGACGAAGGTGGGGCTTCTGATCAAAAGGTACTTTAATCATTTTGCAATCAAGTGCTTATGCTTGTTTGTATTTGGACATTTGATATGGATTATGGGGTGGCCTGGAAGGAAGAGGCGTTTTGATCATGATCTTGTTTTCTCACCTTAGATAAGGGGGGTTAATCTTTGATCCTAGTCCCAATTGGACATCCCCTAACAACCCAATGGGTATAGGAGGGGCACTACTTGGGAAGCCCTGATTGAGATAACATAGCTCCATCTATCCCTATTCCATACTTACCACTTTCCATCATACGTTACAAGCCCATATCTCACATCCATTCTTCGAGTTCAACTGACCATTGGTTCTTTGGGATTTGGCACCCACACATCCACATAATTGGGTTGGGCCTAAAACTTTGCCCTGGGAAGTTGATGCAACTAAAGCATATCACGGCCACAAAACAAAATCAAAGGAAAGAAAAATCAAAATGCAAAAGATGGTGGGGACATACAAATTAGCACATGTGCAAAAGCCTAACATGAGCTCTACCTCACTCATGTGGCCATCCCCTGATTCCTAAGCACATATTGCTCCATTACTTCATAAAAGGAACCCTTGCATGTCCCAAACCCAGTGAGAGATGAACTACCTCATCATTAAGGAGTAATACAATTGTTATATAATTCAAAGCAAGCTCTAAGCCTTGAGCTATGAGCGGTAATACAAGGAAAAGTCAAGAAAAAGTAAAAGGTGCACATGAGGGGTGGAAAAACAAAGTTCGAGTTGGTAACTCATGCATCCACGATTGCTCCCTCCTCACATCTATACACTCAAGATGTGGATCCCCACCATGTTGGTCCCTTGACTATGGGACTTGACCATGAAGCCTTCTCCCCTCCACACCATCATTATGATTCACTAATACCTAACAAATGAAGGGTGGTCTAAGGAAATGTTACTTCCCCTTAGGGGATTGGAAACACCTAATAGGGTTGTCCATTAGCCACTCCTACCTAGGGAGAAAACACCATTGCAAGTTCAAAGCCCTGATTTTGGAAGGGAATCCTTATTTGAAGTATTAAACAACCCCATTACATTCAAGCTTGGTTCACTTAGATTCAATAACAATTATTGTCCCTGGTGACTGGTTTCTTTCACTACTCTTTGTTGTGATTGTCAAGTGGTTCAATAGCCAATAGATTGGGCACCTTACCCACAATTACCCAAGCCATTTTAGAGGAATATTGGCACTCACAGGTGAAGCGTTGAGAGCCTTGGGCCTCTGAGCAGTAGTAGCACATTACACATGACCCAAGGCACTGCTTGCACCCAGGACATTTTGCCACTTTCAACTATATTTGATGATTCTTTGGGATGATGTTCTTGGACCCAGTATGCCCCCAGGCTAGCCTTAGCCCCACCTGAGGAATGGCAATTGATTCAAGGCCCAAATGAGGATGGCCTTGCCTTCAAAGACTTGGGAGGGCTAGCAGCACCTAGAAAGCCCTCAACGTTGGAGCAAAGATGGACATTATGAGCAATTGGAGACCCCTTTGTGGTGCCCCAGCTAGATTATGGGACCACAAAGAACCATTGATCAAAATTTGGGGTCCAACCCTCAAATGATGATTTTTTGATGTTACTAACTTACTACACCACATTTGGCACATGTAGCATCAACGCTTTGCATTTAGAGCTCATTCTATTGATGGAATCAGCTTTCGAAGCCTCACAGCTCACACGTGTGGGCTTTTCTTTACATTTATGATGAGATCTAGTGGGTTGGTTGGTAACCCAAGGAATTAGTGTGATTTTACTTGTCATTAGGGGCTTTTCGGATAATAATTAGACCTTTTCTTCCTCATATAAACAAAAGAGAGGACTTTCATTTGTAATCATCATCACTTGTGACAATTCAGACTCTCTTGGAGAATTTCGGCCTTATTGTACCACCTTTGGAAAGATGTGATCTATGGAGAATTTTTCGTATTGGAGATATATTCCTATCTTTGGAGAAGTTGCCTTGGATCAATGATTGGATTGTACATGCATATTGCCTTGTAAGTGCCTTATTATTGAAAATTTCTAGTTTTATGTTTAGTGTATAGAATAAATTAATGATCTAGGGTTTCTCTATTATGCCCTAATTTATTGAATATCAATTATATGGAAGCTAGGTCATATTATTGCATGCATTACTCATTCTATGATGTGTGAATGACAATCCCCTTGGTGATCTTACATTAGCTCTCCCAAGTGAATGTCGATCCCTCATGAAGACAATAGTTAGGGTTTTGATGCTAGGGCATTAAAATATCCTTACTCCTTTATAGGTTTTAGCCATTATTACGAATCCATTGTTGATAGGTCGTTGTCATTGATGTCAACCCAAGCAGCACCAGGGGATGCCCCACCCTTTGTCGACTAATATGACATGGAAATTCATGGTTTTTCGTGTCAGGATCATCCTTGATGGATTCTCCTCATCAAGATGTTTCCAGTGGTATGTGGCAAGTCATGCGGTTCTTCACGGTTTGTGAGATATCTTCATTTGAAGTTGAAATTCCCAAGTTGTAGGTAAAAACACCAAAAAATGTGGACATGATCTAATCCTGGAAGTGGGACTTTCACCAAAAGGTCTTGGCCAACCCTTGTCTTAATGATTATTCTTGGATCATCATCTCATAAAAGGGGCCTTTAACTTACATAAACATCAACTCTTTAATTCCCAAGGGTTAACAACTACATTACTTAAGCCCCAAGACATCAAAAATTTGAATTTCAAAGTGAAGTCCCCCTCCAAATTAGGAGATCATTGCTCTCCTCGAAGCTCCTCCTAAAACTATAAAAGGAGTCATATTCCTCCATCAAAGTCATGAATTCTCAATGAAAAATCTTCTAGTCTCTTAGTTAAAACCTCGGGCCCCTCTGGAGACAGTGCCTTATCAAACAGAAGAGAAAGGTTTCTTTTGTGTTCAGTTTTCTGGGCAGTATCTTTGTGGCATTTAAGGATCAGCAAAGGAATTGTTTGACTCGGGCCTCATTAGGGCATCAAAACTTTATATCAACTTCTCTAAGACAAGCAAAGAAGAGAGAGCTCTTTTCTATGGCATAAAATTTGGCCTGGGAATTCATTTAAGTTGTGGTTTTCTTCCACTTGAGAACAATTGCCATCAGCTTAAACTCTGAAGCCCTAAAGTTATTGTGGCCTTCCTTTACAAGCTTGATCACAGTCCAGCAAAGGAGAACGTGAATTTTAAGGGCATCATTCCAAACATATCAGCTGTTGAAGTGGTTCCAAAGATGACCGGAGTGCAGACCTAGATGCATTACTAAAAGAAGGTTTGTTGGCACAAGTTTTGCATTATATACTGATTCTTTGAAGGGCTAATAGATATTTCTTCGCTCTGCATTAATCTTCTAGCACTGGTCTAATGTCTATGTGCCTTAAAAGATCAATTTCAGGCCTGATCTGTGGACTTTGATCTGAAAGTCAAGCACAGAAGTGCATAAAAATTCATGGCCTTTGATCTCCCTTAAGGAAAGGCATTCCATTTCTTAGTAGTGGTCTCTCTGTACAGCAAAGTCATCCATAGAATCTCTGAAAATCTCAGCCACAAATATCTTTACATTTCAGAATAATTTTGAGATATACTCCAATATATATATATATAAAGGTCGGCTTCATACTCTTGATAGGATCGCATATATATATATATATATATATAATATATATATATATATATATATATATAGGATCGCGATCCTATCAAGAGTATGAAGCCGACCTTATGCTAATCATATTACAAGCTGTCCAGAATTAATCTTTTAGCCCCTCCTTTATAAGCTTGATAATGAGGACCTATCGATGGCTACAAATAGTTACATGTCTGCAGCCTAAATTGCCCTTGTTTTGAAAGAAATACATTTTGAATAAGGGTCACTCATCTCTGCAGAAGGTCCATAAACCAGCAAAATCTATATCTACAGAGATCAAATCCGTGGTTGGGGACTGTTCATAAAGATTTCAATTATCCATAGCAGAATATCTTCACAGTACTGTGTCACGTATAGTACCATCAGACAAGGGTTCTCATTATTGTTAAAAACTTCTGGCAAAAGCATTCTTGTCAAGGGTTTCAACAGTGTGCAAAATTTTTTAGCAGAAAGGGTTTGTTTCAGTCATCATTCTCAGTTCCATCACTGTAGCAGTAAGCATCTACAGCAGTTCTATCATATTCAGCAGTGCCATCACCAGTAAGATAAGCATTTCTACAGTCATTGTCACAGTCTCAAAAGATCTACACTTCAGGGAATCAAATTGCAAATTATTGTAGCTGTTTTTATAGCAGTAAAGACAGAGCAGCTTTCTCATCAATGACAGAAGTTTCATCATTGAAGGAAAGCAATCAAGATTTCATCATCACTTCAGAGATATTTTCATTGTATGGTTGTGGTATGTAAATTCAGAGTCTTGTGAAAATTGTGTAAAGGCATCATTGTACAGGGAATTGTAGGAATCATTTGGTCTTAGGGTTTGTTGTTGGGACAAGGGTTTAAGTCTTAGGTTTCTTGGTCAGGTGAAGTAAAGTCATTGTATATCATTATAAGTGGACCATTATCCTAGTATGGGAGTCCACAATATTGTATTAAAATTTGTCATTTTTCGGGTGGGAGGATGATGCTAAGGAGGTGGTTGAAATCACCTTCAGGTTGGAGCTTGAAAACACTTTAAGGTGGTAGGGTGGTGCTAGGGCAAGTTGGACCTTGTTAAAGTGTTGAAGCATCCTTACAGCTGACTGCTGATAAAACCAAGGCATTGGGCTTTCCTTCCAGTGGGAGCTGGAGAATGAATGTTTTTCTAGAGTTCTAGGGAGTTGGGGCTTTCTTTTCAGTTGGAGCTAAAGATTAAAAGAACTTATTAGAAAAGCGTTGGTGGTTTTTGACCTGGAGGGGGTTTTCCACCTAAAAATCTTTGTGTTCACTGTCTATTGTTTATTTATGGCTTTGAAATGCTGCTAAAGATTAATTAAATCCTCTGAAAAGATTAATAAGTTACTAATTGCTCAGAAATATTGATTCAACCCCCTCTCAGTGTTTCTGACATCCATAAACTCCATCAACCCTAGGACTAGGCACTGGCCATGTCCTGTTGGTGATCAATTCAACTTTTATCCACAAATCAAATTTCTCTCTCATTTTCCCTAATTCAGCCCTTTTAGGCTAAGCGGCTAGATTAGGGTTTAGTGTGAATTGACATGGAAGATGAATTTTGGGACATGGAGGGATTCAACAACAAGAGTTGAAGTGGTTGCCTCAAAATCACTCCTCTTGGTGGCCATTCTCTCCATTTCAATCCATAATTTCTCTTGCCCTAGTTATTTTCCCTAGGAGAAACCCTAGTTTAATAAAGCTTCAGCATGAGGGCTTGTTGAGGGTTTTGGTGTACCTTTGTTGTGTTAATATTCATAGTCGAGAACCCTTTCTTTGCACCTTGACCTTAAGACATTCCACTTTCCACGCTATTATTCAAACCCTAGGTCTAGTGTGCCCTAGTTTGGCCTTCCTAAGGGATGTGATTTACCTCTTCTTCATTTATTGAACCTTGTTCCTAAGTTGTGTCATCCCTTGGAAGCCTCTCGAGTCACCTTTGTTGAGAAATCTACGACAGTATGATTAGGACTTATTTAAATTGATTTCTCTTAACTTGACAAGTTCTTGTGATGTCTTTTAGTTCTTTTCATTATATTATTATTCTTCCATCATCAAAACAAATGCCAAAGCAAATAAAGATTAAGAACAAACAAGATGTAGGCACTCAGCGAGGGAAAAACCCTAACAAGGTGAAAAATGAGTCAAACTCTTCCACTAGTAGATTCAAAACAATTTGAGACAACCTTGACCACTTGACCCAAACAGTGACCTCCTTCAATCCTCCAAGTCAGCGTGAGAAGAATTGTCAATTCAAATTACTTCTTCAAAACAAGATTCCTTGGCCCTTGCTGCAACACTTCATCTTCGGTCCTGCAATCTTCTTTTGATCATCTCCATATAAGGGGCAGAGTGATAAAAATTGTCTTGTTACTAGATCGATGTTCTTGTTGACTTTGTTCTCCTTGTTCTTTACCATCGAACCTTCTTCCTTTTCTTCCATTCTCACCCTTTTAAATTACAGAGATACTTGTTAATAGTAATTTCTCAATGGCTCGAATACATGACTATATATATAGGCTTCTATTGGATGGTCAAGTCCCTTCTTGAGGCTGACTTGGAGGATGAAGTATAAAGGACACTTTTGACCTTAATAAAATTTCTTTCTTGACTTTAAGGAGCCCAAGAAAGGTCTCTTACAAAAATTGACTTTTACTTTGACTCAACGAAAATCCTAGAAGCCTACAATGGAGGCTTGACCTATTGACCATTGACACAAGCATGAAACCCATGCTTTAATAAGTCAAATTCTTTTAATAATATTTGTTTTTTCCTTTCTTTTGACCAATACAATTATGAAGACCAACTCTAGTTGCACTCTTCAACACTCCCTCTTAACTAGGGAGGTATTCATAATTACATACATGGAAGATCTCAAAATGATAAGTTCTAGGAAAAGTCACAGCACGCTTAGTGCTACAAATTAGATACTTGACTAGGGAATTCTAATCGTGTGGGACTAAGGTGTGTTCCAATAGGTATTTAGCTCTAACACCAACCCAGGGATCTAGGTGTGTATCCAAGGTTAGAGTTCCAATACCAACTCCAACCTCCCTACTTCGAGATCTAGACATCATCACAGGCCGGCCAAATGTCCTCCCAAGCATCTTGTCGCCCTAAGATGCTTCATCTCTCCATATCAACTAAACCAAATATATCTACAAATCCAAGCATGCTTCAAACATTCAACCTTCTTATGGAGAGATCTACACAAACACAACCCCAATTACTAATAAACTTTCACTATACATATTTAACACAAACCTTCGGAGTCCTTAATCATTCTCATGTTGCTTAAATCATCATCATATCAAACACATCTAGTCGGAAACTTTACTTCTTTAACTTTCCAGCAGCACCAAACTCAGTCTAAGAACTCTTCAATGTAACCAAGTTTTGTTTGCAACTTCATCAATCATGAACAACCAGTTTGTAGTGATTTAGCTATTCTCCTATCTCAATCATCCTTATCAACTCAAAGAGATTAACTTATCAACAACCTCCCTCTCAACTAGCGAAATATACATTCTTCCTTTATCCGAGTTTCTTCTTAACTAGGGAATAAGTCCATCAACAATTTTCTTCTTTCAACCACACAAACTAGGTTTAGGTATTTGATGTCTAAAGCTTGATTATTTTGATGCCTCCATTGTAATGACATGATTTTGATATAGTTGACTTCATGCTTTTGTATATTTGTCTTGGTTGTACAATTTTTATATTCTTTAACTTGTTAGGGCTTTTGTCATAAACCCTAGATTCCATCATTGAGACTTAAAACCTTATATATCAACAACTAAATCAAGCTAGCAATCAATCATATCACTTTACATTTTCAATATTATGCCCTTGAATTTCATGTCAAGCTTTACTAGGGTTTTGTCACAAACCCTAGATTTCATCAATGAAAGGATATCAACAATCAAGTTAGCGTTACTAGCATTTCATATAAATCTCTACTAGGGTTTTATTGTAACCCTTCGATCAAAGCTTTAACGTTAGTTATACAACAACTTGACAAAGATAGGGTTTCAACAGAAGCATATACAGCTAGGGTTTCATTCTTATTGCAAGGTTTTGTCATGAACCCTAACTCACCAAACCCTAAAGATCTAGGGTTTCATCATATAACCTAGATATCATTGACAAACCCTAAAAGGCTAGGGTTTCTACCAAAATCCTAAACATCAAGAGAGTAGGATATCATTAGGTGTTCCAGTCTTTATTAACGAATCCTAAGTAGACTAGGGTTTCTTTATAACTGTTAACATACCCTAAGCACCAAAATTTTAGGGTTTTACAATGAACCCTAAAGGTTAGGGTTTCACCAAAATAAAAAAATGGCAAGAGATAGTATGACAAGGGTAGATTTAATCTAATGATTAATCACCCTAACAAGAATCCTTATGATTCAAAAACTTGGACATGAGAGAGTTAGTCATACCAAGCAAAATTTTCAAAATTATAATACATTTTAATGAAGAAGACTTTTATACATACCTTGAGTTGCTTCTTTTACAAACCTTGCAGGGTTTCTTCATTGAAGTGTTCTTAAATCTTCTTTCATCTTTTTGAATTATAACTCTAGTTGTAAGCTCCCCCTTAATCTTTATACCTGCAGGCTTTTCTTCCAAGGAAAATCCTTGAGCAACAATAATAAATAAATTAAAGTAGAATACTTATCTCTTGTGAGAAGGGCTTCCTTTTGCAAAAGATCATTATTGCTTTTATGTATCTGCAACACTTGCACGACCAGTACCACAAAAATATAGAAGTACAAATATATGAACTAGAAAATACTAGACTGAACCCTAAGTCATTTTTCAAAATATTCATTCTAGGGCTTCCAATTTATCCCTAGAATACCTACAAACATTAGAGGCTAAAAGCTAAGGTTTGCTAGAACTTAGAGATCAAAAATTTTCAATAACACGAAAACTATGAATTCTAGAATCAATAAAGAAACTTCAAAGTCCTACACCAAATTAGCTTAGACCTTATATAAGCAAGAAAGATTATACGTAACTAAAAGTATACTTACCTTAGTTCTTAAAGATATATAAGATACTTGTTGCTTTCAAAAATGAATACTTTAGGATATATCAAGTTTAAGGACTGCCTTCAAGGAGTATGGAAATTATTATTAATGTCATTAATGCCAAATGGTACCAATTGCAGCTTCTTTGTCAAGGTGAAAAATTACTTGCTTGTGAACAACAACACTTCTAACTGCGTCTATCAAAATGCCATAATTTGTAGGAGATAGGGACTGCTAATAGCCTAAGTGATGATCGATATAAATATACTTTAGAATGAAAGTGGCTCTATGACTATAATTTCTTCCAAAAGTTCTTAAGACTACTCTTATTCAATTCAATCTTTGGTCTCTTTTATAAGTAGACTTTATGCTAAATGATAGGACTATCCCTAATCCACAAAACATATCTTGAGACATCAGGATTGTGCACAAAACTATTAAGTTTTCAAATGTTGAGATGACACAGAACCTCGATCTTTCTCACATGATACTCGACCTTGTCTAGACTTATAGTCTAGCTTCTTGGATTTCAAGAAAGTTGCTCAGCTCTTACATTAACTTGAGTACAGGATTGCAATCTCTTTCATAGTTAACTTTTTCGGTGGTTGTAGCTTCATGATAGACTCTCCAAATAGACCTTTCAAAGCTTCTAAATAATTTGGCCTATATTCATTACTTTGTTGGCTCTAAGTACTACTTTTAGTTACCCTTAAGTATGCACAGACTTCTGCTATTTTTGGAATAGTGTTTAGATTTTAATGCTTATTTTAGATCATGTAATCTATGCCCAGGACTGTGTTCTTTCATTCAAGGGACTCGGCCTTGAATGTGAAATCAATCTAGCCTATCGATCCTCTAAAACAAAGTTGTTATATTCAAGAAATCTCTTTGTCCTCCTAAATTCAAGTTCGCAGCCTAGTCAATGGAATTAAGGCTTATCGATGAGCCCAGAATTTGTTCTACTTTCCTCTAGGAGCTTGGTCTTGGAGAACTAGCTTCTCTTCCTTGTCTTAAAGTCCTCATGACCTTCTAACTACCCTCATATTGATGTCCTTAGCTTTGATACCATATTGAGAAATCTAGGGTAGAATGATTAGGGCTTATTTAAATTGATTTCTCTTAACTTGACAAGTTCTTGTGATGTCGTTTATTTCTTTTCATTGTATTATTATTCTTTCCATCATCAAGACAAATGCCAAAACAAATGAAGATCATGAACACAAGAAAAGTGTTGTGTGTGGATCATGATTGTTCAGAGGTCTTTATTTCAGCCAGATGTATACCCTAGGAAGTTTGTACACCCCTCCACGCGAGGGGTCCCCCCCCCCCCCCCCCCCCCGGCGAGGGGGTCCGGGGGCTAGCGGTCCCTCGGTGGGGGCTCGGGGGCAGTGCCCCCGAAGCTAAAAACAAATGTAAATTTGCCTTGTAAAAGTATAGTAATTTCTAGTCAATTTGGGCCATTCATTAGGCGAATGATCTGACGGTAGAACTTATGTTTAGTTTAGGGTTTTTTGCCCTAGAAGGCAACCCCTCTCTTTGTATGAGAGCATTGTATTTGAGGCAGTAATAGATGTGTATTCTATGTGTGAGCGAGAAACAGAGAGGTGAGACTGTGAGAGAAAAGAGAGGATATTACAGCGGATTTGTTGTAGGTTGTGTCTCTTCATTTTGCTGGATAATAGAAAGGAAGGACTAGCTGTTCGAGGTGGACGTAGCCCAAACTGGGTGAACCACGTATATCTGTGTCTCTCTTGTTTCATGCGTTTACTGTGTTTATATTTCTACAATATTTTATGTGTTCCATTGCTCCGTAATATATAATTTTCTAACAAAAAGGGAGACAAGATGTAGGCACTGAGCTAGGGAAAAAACCCTAATAAGGGGAAAACCCAATCAAACTCTTCCACTAGTAGATTCAAATCAATTTTAAACAACCTTGACCACTTGACCCGAACAGTGACCTCCTTCAATCCTCCAAGTCAGCTTGAGAAGAATTGTCAATTCAAATTACTTCTTCAAAACAAGATTCCTTGGCCCTTACTGCAACTCTTCATCTTCGGTCCTGCAATCTTCTTTTGATCATCTTCATATAAGGGATAGAGTGATATCAAACTTCGGCTTGTTACTAGATAGTTTTTCTTGCTAACTTTGTTCCCCCTGTTCTTTACCATCGAACCTACTTCCTTTTCTTCTATTTGCAACCTTTTAAATTACAAAGATAGTTGTTAATAATGATTTCTCAATGGCTCAAATACATGGCTATACATATAGGCTTCTATTGGATGGTCAAGTTCCTTCACGAGGTCGACTTGATGTCTTCTTAAGGCCAACTTGATGTCTTATTGAGGCCGACTTGGAGGATGAAGTATACATGACACTTTTGACCTTAATAAAATTTCTCTCTTGACTTTATGAAGCCAATGAAGGCTCGCTTAGAAAAATTGACTTTTACTTTGACTCAACAAAAATCCTAGAAGCCTACAATGGAGGCTTGACCTATTGGCCATTGACCCAAGTATGAAACCCATGCTTTAATAAGTCCATTGCTTTTAATAATTGTTAATTTTAGGCAACAATGGTATGTTCTATGTTTTAGAGCAATTTTACGTCAATTTCTTTATTAGCCCAGTATCAATATTCAGATTAGCAATCAGATCAACATGATAGTAAAATGCAGATAGAACATAACCATAAACAGTAGAAGACAAGCCAAGACAAGAGGACACAAGACGTAGCATCAGCCAGGGACAAACCCCAATGTGGGGAAACCCTTCATCAAATTTTCTTTTAGTCTTCAATAGTTCAGCGAAAAGAGATTTGTAGAGCCACTTAGAGGTGACAACCGATTTGTCCTGGGGTCTAAGGACCACATCCCAGACATCATTCTTCATAATTGACTCGTATTCTTCATTCATAGCATCCTTCCATACTTGTTGCTTCACGGCTTCTTCGAATGACGAAGGCTCATTTTGAACGATAGTGCTCATGACGGTCAAGTATCCTTGATACCTATTCAGCTTCTTTCTTTCACGGAAAGTCCGCCTCGGTGCAATATGCATCTCGGCATCTTCGAGAGACCCTCATGGCTTAGGGAGACTCTCCAAGTAGATCCAGGTCTTGCGAGAATAATCATCTGTAAACGTGAGATAATATAAGTATCCTCCCAAAGAGTTTATGAGCATCATACCAGATATGTCGGAGTGGATCAATTGCGATAATTTGTGGTCTTGCTATTACTTGAGGGGAATGGTCCCCTTGTAAGTTTTCCTCCGGCACATCCCAGACATACATCTTCATGCTCTACTTTGAAATTGGGCATACCTGGCACCATCTGTCTCACATCGGGTAGGGCCTTATAATGAAGATGGGCGAACCTCCGATGCCATAGTTCAGATTGTAGAGATATGTCGCAAGACATGGCTCCCAATGGACTTCCTCCAACTTGATATAAAGTGTCAACCCTAAACCCAAGAGTAAAAGCATCTTTAAAATTTCTTTTCCAAACATGTACCTTTCCATCGATAAAAGCCACCTTGAATCCTTTGTCTTCCATTGCCAAAATGGACACCAGGTTCTTCTTGTGATAGGGTACATATAGTACTTCTTGCAAATGATTAGTGTTACCTTGATTCAATTGGAGGGTAACATTCCCTACTCCCTTCACAAGATAGGTGGCATCGTCTCCAAGCACGATCTCCAAGTTCGTCTCCTTTTCTATCAAATTAGAGAGAGCTTCCTTATATCTAGTGAAGTGCCTTGAGGCACCATTATCAATCAGCGAATTGCCCAAAGTGTCTGGAGGAGAGGCAGTGGAGAGGGCCGATATAAGATAGTACTCTTTTTTAGTATTCTTAACAACATTTGATTCTTCATACTTGGGAGTTCCTTGATTTCTTGGAGGGTCGACCATTTCCTTGATGTCCCACATTCATTTTTACCTTGCCATTGGACCTGCCATTTCTTTGATCGTTGTTGTTGAAGTTGCCCCTGGAGTTGTTATGATAGTCATCATCTCGAGGGGTATCCCTTCTATTTGGACACTTCCTTGCATAGTGGCCAAATTTATTGCAAACAAAGCATCTTCCCTTCCTTCCTTTTTTGAATCCCGATCTTCCTTGACTTTACTTCTTTGAACCTGCATTGTTCTTCCTCTTGGCATGAGCAGAGAATGCAATGGGGTGGCTTCTATTAGAAGGCATTTCTTGCTCCACCATTCTTGTTTCTTCTTGAATGCATCTTGACATCAATTCTTCAAACCTTGGAATTCAATCATTGTTGAGTATAGTGGTTCTAAATACATACCTCTCAGGTGGGAGTCCTACAATGGTGGTGAGAGTAAGTTCCCTGTCAGGAATGACTTCTCTAATTGAGAGTAGATCATTCTTGATCTCAGTAATCCTCAAGAAATAAGATTGAATATCCTCGTCCTTGCCCTTCTTAATATCCTTCAACTTATTCTTGAGAAATAGAATTTGATTAGCATTAATAACCTTGAACATGCCAACCAACCTGTCGTAGATCTCCTTGGAGGTCTTCAATTCGAAGATATAGGCCACCAAATGCTTGTCAATGGAATCCCTAATAATCTTCTTCACATTGACTTCAACCCTATTGTACTTGGTCTTCGCAACAACCGATGCATTTGAAGGAGGCTCGGGGATTTTACCTGCACATAATCCACCACTTCTTGTTCTTCCAAGGTCAAATCAAGAGACATCTTCCATCCATGATAGTCATATTTATCATGGAGCTTGTCTTCAGTCGGGAAGTAGGATGAGGAACCCATTGAGCCTTTTGTCCTTGTCCAACTGTCTTTGGTGATTGCTCTTTCACTCTTGCTTGGTCTTTGCCTTCACCTCATCTCTGATACCATGTTAATTTTAGGCAACAATGGTATGTTCTATGCTTTAGATCAATTTTACTTCAATTTATTTATTAGCCCAGTATTAATATTCAGATTAGCAATCACATCAACATGATATTAAAATGCAGATAGAACATAACCATAAACAATGGAAGACAAGCCAAGACAAGAGGACACAAGATGTGGCATCAGCCAGGGACAAACCCTAATGTGGGGAAACCCTTGATCAAATCTTCTTTTAGTCTTCAATAGTTCAGCAGCAAGAAAACCCTAACTAGAAAAGTCAACGCTGGTCAACAGGGCATATTTGACCCTCAGCAAATCAGTGAACTTTGTCCTCCAAATAGCAAGATAAAATAATCAAATTTAGCCCAGTCAAAGTCTAGTCAAACAACCCAGAAATTTCGCTTTCCTGAAATTTCGGCGCCTCTTGACATTTCACTCTCATGAAATTTCGCTATCGTGAAATTTCTAACATGTGGAGAGAGAGAGAAGTGTGAAGATGAGTATGTCCAAATGAGGCTAAGCCACCTTCTATTTATATGCAACGTTGAGGATGAATAGACGTGACTGTTGGGCTTCTAAGCCTACATAAGTTTGTTGGTCGACCTTGACAATTTGACCATAACCAAAATAAATTCATAACTTCATTTGTACATGTCAGAATCGGATGATCTTTAAATCAATCCTACACCTCTCGGAGAGAGGTGTTAGCCTCCTGCTCATAGCAGGTATTCACCTTTCGTGATCGACATATTTACAGGCCAAATATGTCATGCTTTGCTTGCAGCAATGTTCCATATTTGAAATTTGCTACTGTGGCAAAGAGGGCATAAAAACCTCAGGCACAAAAGTCATTGCATGTATTCTTGAGGACCATGGACCAGGGACTATTAAACATTTCTCAAGCATGTCCTCTTACATCGCCTCAAAGACACCACTGTGCACCATCCAAAGTCATATGAGCATTTGTCTACTATTTCTACTTTGCCAAAAGAGGCCTGCTAGTATTGATAGTTCAGATTTACTTGTGGATGTCAAGTGTGCTTCCTTTGGGTGCATGTGTTTCCTCTTAAATTCTATGCTCCAGCAGTTTTGCCACTTCTCTTTTGCCTGACAGCAACAGTAGAAGCTAGTCACCTAGAACCATTCGGGCCTAGCCTTGAGAAATCAATTAAAGGTGCAATATTAGCCGATGGATTAAATACTTTTCTAGCAGCACTGGGAACAATGACACCTGTAACTACATATGCCCAGAACAATGGAGTTATCTCTCTTTCTCGCTGTGCATCACGCCAAGCAGGATTTGCATGTTGTATATGGCTGTTGGTATTGGGAATCTTCTCCAAGTTTGCAGCAATTATTCTCTCAATACCAAACTGTGTTTTGGGTGGGATGACAACCTTTCTTTTTACAAGTGTGGTGGTCTCATGGATCCCTGTTCTGAACCTTAAGGAAGGATTGACAAGAAGGAATAGATTCATAGTAATAATTGCTTTAGGCATTGGCCTTGGTGTGAATTTGGTACCATCATGGGTGAATATATCTGGCCAGTCCAACTATCCCTTTCAAGGCAACAATTCTGCAAACGTATGTTTGAAGATAGCTTAGTTCAAGAAGAGGATGAGCGAAAACCATCACAAAGTCAAAACAGGGACTCCTTATAGCAAATTGGGAAAGCTACAGAGAGACAGAGATTCACAATCCAAACATGTTGTTCCAAAACCACCAGCTGTTATGAGAAAGCCTGCAGGTATTAATGATGAGCTTACAAAATCGTTTGAATTAGGGAACAAGAGCTTAATCACCAATGAGGTTGCAGCAACTCCAGAAACAATGGATTCTTTGAGTCAACCTCCCGAAGACGTTAGAGTAGTCAATAATGTTAAGAGGGGGAGTAGCCAAATAAGTACTGAAAGCCCAGATTTTACAGACAGTTATATGGCATGGTTAGCTGGAGGCTTGGAACACCCAGAAAGTGTAAATCCTGGAATAGTACCTGGGAAAGTGTCTGTGGAAAAGAGTGTGTCTGGGCTTCCAAGGCAGTCCGCTCAATCACTGGGTCTTACAGACAATTATATGTCATGGTTAACTGGAGGTTTGCAACACTCAGAAAGTGGGAAAGATGGAATAGGACCAGAGATAAATAAGGTTTCTTTGAAAAAGAGTGGGTCTGGGATTCCAGGACAGTCCACTCAGCCACTGGGTCCTAGAGACAATTATCTGTCATGGTTAGCTGGAGGTTTGGAACACGCGGAAAATGGAAGTTCTGGAATAGGACCAGATATAAGCAAGGGTCGTGAATTTGGGACCTCTTCTGTACAAGGTTCTCATTTGCATGGATACAGCCCCAACTTTTCACATGCGGGTTTGGAATCTAGTTTTGACAGTCCTTCCGTTTCCCATCTGGGCTTAGGACCTCGTTTTGAACATAATCATGGTAAAGAAATTGATCACTCAAATGTATATGTGGGATATCTGCCTCCTACCATGGAAGAGGAACAATTGATTAAGCTATTATCTCCTTTTGGTAGAATAGTTGAAGCCAAAGTCATCAGGGACGATGTGAAAGGTTCGAGCAAAGGTTATGGTTTTGTGAAATTTTATAACATCCATTGTGCTGCCCAAGCTATTGCACATATGAATGGCTACAGGTTGGAAGACAAGACTTTAGCTGTAAGGGTGGCAGGATGGCCTCCTGGCTCTGAGATGGGATCTGCAGAAGATCTTTACACTTTTGATAAGAAACAACCACCAAAATTGCCTGTCCACTCTGGTGATTATGCACAGATATCATGGAATTCTTCAACTAGGCCTGTATCTTTATCTCCTTATAATCTTTATTCTAATAACAATGGTTCTGGCATGCCATACCATAGTGTCAATCCTTTGCAAGGAGGTACTTTCAACAGTCTGCCAGCTACTTCATATCGTACACATGATCTATATGAGATGCCACTCCGTTTGGCAGAATCATCTAGTGGCATGCATGGGCTTCCTAGATCTCAACCAGTACTAGGCAATGTCAGTGATTCCTCGATGTCAAAATTAAATGTCCATTCAGCTGATGCCATGAGCCATTTTTCTCCAAACAAATCCAGGATTTCTACATATCAGCTCTATGCACCTCCATCAGTTCCTTCGGGCAGCGCATATTTTGAGTTATCATCACAAGCTTCATTAATGAGAGGTTTGGGTACCACTCCACGACCTTCTAACGTTTTTCCTTCTGGATATGTGAAGAAAGCTATGGAATTGGAATACGAAAGATTTTTATCTGAAACAGGGCCATGACATGAGAACATTTCAGGGATATATAATATTTCATTCTAAGACTAAAAGTTGAGCATCTATATCAAACAGAAGTAATTTATCTCTGATTGACCTTTTACAAGGTAAATTACCTTCACTGTCTACTTGTGAATTTTCGTGAGCAGAATATTGATAAGAAAGCTGTGATTTAGTTCAACCAGGATACACACTTTGTACTATTGGAAATTTAGCAACATCTCGAGTCACTAAAGGAACAATTTATAAGTAGGCTTGGCTCCTTCTTTAGAGGAAAGCAGTGACTGGGGTGCTTGGGGTCATTTATGCATATGTTTTGCTGCTGCTGCGCCGGATGAGTTGTATAGTATATATGTAAAAAATGCCTGCTGATCTCAGTCTAAGAAAATGAGGGTGTAGATGCAGAAGGTGGGCATGCGATAAAGCAATAAAAAATGTCCTTGAAGGCTGCAACAGTTTTTGGGTATATGTTAATTCGACACTCAAGGCAATTTTCAAAAATAAAGGACCATTCATATGATTGGAACGATGGAATGCACTGTTATGCAATGGATAACTGGTTGTTACAACGTTAAAAGGGTGACGTCTACGAGTTGTCATAAAAATCTTGTGGTGAACTATATTTGATGTCCTCTGATTTTAATTCTGGCTTAGGCTGCAAAGGATCTCTTGCAATGAAGGCTTCCACTGGATTGGGATTTGAATTCGAAGATTACAAAGAGCTTTAAGGAAGTGCTGGAAGGGCGAGGACAGTCGACATATTTGATTGGCATCTGATTTATCAAAGAAACAGGATGTGCGGCCAGAGTATACTCTCTTTGGTACCATTGTCCATTCAGGCTACTCACAGGACTCTGGTCATTATTACGCATATGTGAAGGATGCAAATTCTCACTGGTATTGCTGTAATGATGCCCATGTTTCTTCAGCCACCTTACAGACAGTCTTATCTGAGAAAGTATACATGCTGTTCTTTCTTCGGAGCAGTCCAAAATTAAAAGGAGTTAAAGATATTCCTTCTTGCAATGGGGTGATACCTGGCAAAGAAAATGGCAATGGTATGAATATTTCCTCAAATGGAAGGTCGTCTGCATCATCAAATTCATCTGTTGGCATATCTTCTTCTGGAGGGATTGTGACTAGTGGTTTGTCTAAAGTGCATCCAAAACCACAGATTAAGTTTGCAAACCTGAAGCATTCTGGTCCTCAAGTTGGGAGGGTTGGTGCTGTTGCAAATGGTAATGGCATGTCTAAGCTTCCTGTTACTACGAGGCAGGAAAAACATGAGAGTTCTGGAAAAAGGATATCTGAGAGGAGCAACCAAGATGCTTCTTATTCCAGTAACTCTAGTAATGTTAAGAAAGATGAAACATTGGTTCAAACACAACATTCTGAATCCAATTATGAGTCTGACAGTGGAGGATCACGCTCTGATTGCCATATCGGGAAAACAGATGGTGAAAGTTGTGTTACTGGAAGTAAGGATGGCAATCTACTGGCTGGAGATCGTCTTGTTGTTGAGAAGAAGTCAGGAAGCAATGACTATCGTCCTACAGACAGATTGAAGAAAAGATGCACTTCAAGAGACGGCGAGACGAATATGAAAATTCACACACAGGGATTAGCCACATTGATCATGAAAATGGTGCATTAGAGCACAATGTTGAATCCAGAAGGAATGCTGAAGCCAATGGTGAAGACAAACTATCCGATTTTGATAAGTTCAAACAGACGCTTTTTCAGGAAGCACGTCAATATTTACAATCATGTGGCTGGTGTGATGATGTACGAAAGACCATGCGAGAGAGAAAGAGGATTCATTTAGATAATATGTGTTTATCAAGCATCAGACTCTGATTCTGATGATGATCGACAAGCTCAGGCTCTGATGCATCGTGTTAAGGAAAATGGCCAAAGAGAAGCGGGGCTTGCCAAGCCTGAGTTAATGAAAGATGGTGCGAAACAAGTGAAGCCTGAACCTGTGATAATTGATAAAGCAGCTGACATTAGCGGGAATTCATATGAAATGAAATCAAAGGATCTAGGTAGAAATGGTTGTTCAAAATGTCAGAGCCCCTTGACTAGAGTTAGTAAGGATTCCATTGTAGCTGAAAGAAGCTTTACGCATATAGAAACCCAATTGCTTGCTTTACACTCTGAGGAGGCAAACAGTTTGGTCGCTTTTCCATTGAGATATTACGTTTGGCACATTCTGCTCTGGTTTCAGATTGGGAAAATGGTTAGCGCACAGTAAGTTGAATACAGAAGGGACAGCCACCGCCACAATCCAAAAGGCGAAGATTATTTTATGGAACCGCCTAAACAATACCGACAAAGGATTCCTGGGCAGTTATTACAGAGTTATGGCCAAATAGCCAGCGCATCACAAGAAATGACCCATACTTAAACTCCATTTTAATACTGCTGTCTCCAGCACCGCTTAGATAGATATTTTCTTGCATTTATTTCAGTACAGATTAGGGTAGAAGCTATGACTCCATCAGATCGATCTGAGATCTGCTTGTAATAGATATTTTGCCTATTTAAACAACGTTGTTCGTTGTTCAAAGGGTGAGAGGTGTTTGATCGTTAATATCATTTTGAGACTTGCTGTGTACGCTCTAAGAGATTTAATAAACAGAGCTTGCTGGAACATTTGTGTTTGGACTGTTTAAATGTGTATTTGATGGCTGAAGAACAAGATTGCAGAATTCTCGTGTTTCCTCATGGACTAATAAGTTTTCCTCATCTCTTTCTA